>CM043112.1:12275334-12548055 GCA_023701765.1 Hylyphantes graminicola
CAAAATTATTGTTTTTTTAGACAATATCTATACATTATTTTATTGTTAGTATTATTAAACTCAAATTTGGTACATGTTTTAACTGTAATAACTAATAAAAATGAGGTTTTAATGAAACATACCTGTGACTAACATAACGTGTGAATATACACAATAAACTTATAAATATGAAAGATAATATTAACAGCAGTTAGTCACCAAATTGGATTTTATTGAAAGTTGAAGCATGAATGACATGTACGAGTTCTCAAATGCATAATAATTACAGTTCAATCTTATAATTAAAGCAATAGTGTCCACGAGAATTTGCAGTCGGCTGCGGTAAAACTTTAATTATTTGTGTTGCTTCAATCCACGATTTGTCTTCATTTGTGGGAAACACAAATGCTGCTTCAATACTTTTTTCATAAATAGAACTTCATACTCATTCTCATGAAGGCTTAAGATTTGCCCAATATATCTCTTTCTTGACTTAAGAGACTTAAATTCCACGATTACAAAATCGCCCAATGTCGCGACTTCTGTATCTGAAATCTCAGGAGCATTTACTTCAACAACTTCTGTTTGCACCGCCTTTTTCCTTTTTTCACATTTCTTTTAAGTCTATGACGGGCTTCTTAGGAACTTTGTCTCCTGTGTTTTGATACAGGCACACTTTATATTTTCCAATATTAGTTACGCATCGGGAGGATTGAATGCCTTCCACCGGATTTACTGTTTCGAACAACATTTCCAGTTCCTTCTTCTTTTCCATCATGTCAGTTTCACTAACAAACAAGCATTTTGTCTTCATCTTTATGTTTTTCAGTTCCAGAAAGAATTCTTGGGCATTTCTCACAACAGCTTGGCCTCGCAAAACTCCGGTCCATATATTATGCTTTACCACAGCACCTACTCCATCGTGTGCACCTTTTCCATGATAGGATTCTGAAACATTCCATGACCTGTAGATGCTGGAAGAAGTTAGTCATCATGGAATATCTGCTTTTGAAATGAGCAGCAGCACCATCTGTCCATAATATTACAGATTTCACTGGAATGCCATAAGTAAAGTCATTTATAATTTTCTCATTAAAAATGTTTACTTCAGAAGCAGAATGGTTGATTGCATCAGAAACTACTGCATAAGACTGGGTCTCTGGTACACCATCATAATCAGTAGTGCGCTGAAAGGAAATAACTGCAGTATAAATTGTCACAGATACTCCTTTACCTGCATCACTTCATCTTGATGTTTTATAGCATAGTTTTCAGCAAAATCAGTTTGCAGAATAATTTCGCCTTCGCTCAAGTTTTTCTTTTGCTTCTGCAGCTCTTCAGCTTGCCTCCAAAGATATTTTGGATTTGATCTAGTAGCATTTCCTTCAGTTCATAATAAGTGACAGATAATAACTCCAATTTCCCTTTATTCCATTGATGAAATGAAATGCTTTCATCATCCTTCCACAATGCTGTCACTGACTTGACAAATTCCTTCAGTTTGCTCAATCCAGTTTGCATTTCAGCCTCATACAATTTGCAGATTTTCTGTCACATACAATCAGATCAATCAGTTCTTTTATCTTCTTTGGCCCAGGGTTGATTCTACATGCAGTTAAAAGTATACTCAAATTCTCACAGTACACGCAGCAACAAACTCGGTGATCTTTGGTTGATACTAGTTGTACTTCAACTGGGCGCAATTCACAAAATTTGGAAATTCCCACTGGGTTTCCAGGGTTTTCATTCATATATGCATCATGAGCTTCTTTTAAAGTATACATCAGTAATCGTTTCTGCACTCGCTCTTTTTTCCCAACTTCATTTTTTACATTTTTGTAGTCTCGCTTTCCTGGCAGTTGTCGGGAAATTTCATCTCTTCTATAAAACTTTTTTACAGCATTTTCTGTTTCTTCGGGCAATGCGTTTTTGGCTTAAGTGTCATTCACAGTCGGAACATTATTAGAAACTTGTACATTTTCCCGACTTGCTAACTCCATAATAACCGTAAGTCGCTTACGTGGACTGTTAGGAAGTGCTGAAGCAACTCGTTTAATTGCTTTTCCTAATGTTTGACATGTAGAGAACGGTTACTTGCATGTAGTTAAAGATTCAGCATCTTCCTTCTCTTTTCTCCGTTGTCTCATTTTTCTCATTCCTTTCTGCGATTCTAATCTGTTTTTTCTTGTAAATTTTATCACAATTTCGGCTTACTCTCATTGTTTTCACTCCTTTCCTTGCCTTCTCTCTCTGCAAGCTTCTTTTCTTCACTTTGCCTTGCACGACTTTCTCTTTTTCTTTCTGCAGCAGTTTTAGCCATATTAGTAGACTGCTAACAAAAGATTTCCTATATACAGCTACAATGTTCAAATTTAAAGTTTATGTAGTTGTTTAAATCATCTATTAAACTAACAAATTAATGTAATATAAATATTAACAGAAAACTCAGTCTCAAACTCAGTAAGGGCTGGGGAGCCCAGTCGGTTAAGCACTCGCTTAGCATGCGGAAGGTCCCAGGTTCGGGTCCGGGCATCGCCAAAATAACTGCCGACCTATAAACTGCCCGTGCAGCCAAAAATGTCCGACGAATAATACCCCGTGTAAGGGAGTGCACGTTAAATATCCTTCAAAGTCCTAACGCTGCGTACGATGTCGCCCTTAACGGTTGCGTTGGGTGCCTATTCAGGTGTTGGCTCGTCCCCTGACTGTGGTTCTAAAATACGAGGCCCGTCGCCAATAGCCCCCGTGTAGCTCTAGTGCGACGATAATTCAAACCTAACCTCAAACTCGGTAAAACATTCCATGTGGTTTTATTCCATCCACATTTGCTCAGCTTCAGTTCAAAATAAATGAATGTTGTCAATTTAAAAAAAAACTTTTACTTAAAATATAAAAAGAAAATCATTTAATAAATATGTATTTTGTTCTCAAAAGAATCTCAATGATTATTAAAAATTTAGTTGTCTAAAAAATCATGTTATGTTAGTCACAAACAGTGTTGTGGTGTTAGCCACATATACTGTTGCCAGAAAAAAAGATTTTTTTTCTGTCCACTCACATCTTTCTAACTGTAACCATCATATAGAAGAAAAAAAGGGAAAAAAATTTAAAATATTATGGTTTTCTTAGGGGGGTGGAGCTTACATTATGTTTTTGTGACTAATATAACAAAAAAATCTGGTTAAATATAATTTACCTGTGTTATATTAATTTCATCTCAATGAGAAACAAAATTATATATTTTAAACAGAGGAAGATACCAGTTTCCATGAAAAAAAAAATGAATTGTTAGTTGCAGTTTTAATAACAAAATATCAATGTGAAAATTTATGAAAATAATGGCAAATTTTGGTTAAATTAATTGTTATGTTTCAAATCATTTTTTTAGGGTTTGGAGTAAACTTTTCCTAAATCTTTATTTAAATTCTAAAAATATGAAAAATTATCTTTAAATTGATGTATAACATAATTAGTATATTACCAGTGGAAAAAATGGTCTGTGGGTTGACATATTCATGGAATTGCCCTGCGACTATAATTCAAACCTAACCAAGCTACCCCCAGCATCGCCGATTGAGTCCGCATGAACTGAACTTTTCTAACAATTATATTCCATAAATTGTATTACCATTGCAACTGGATATATCTTTCACTAGTCTCAGTGGTTCTAAAATACGACGCCCGTCGCCAATAGCCCTCGTGTAGCTCTAGTGCGACGTTAATTCAAAAACCTAACCTTTCACTAGTCTCAAAGCCTTGCACACTAGTGGGTAAGACCTGGCTGCTTTTTGGATGTATGAGTTCAAGCAATGATTGCGACAATGGACATGCAACGATTTTGGTTGTACATTTGCGATTTGCTTCTAAACCACCTAAATGGCCAGACATGTTGCCAGCTCCATTAAAACAGTGTCCTCTGACTTTTTCAAAGCCTAACCCTAGCTTATCAAGACATCTTCAATGGCATGAAACGTATGGCCTTGGATGCCCTTACACCATCAAACCTAAGCAGTCCATCCAATTGCATGAAACAATAAAAAAGCTTTGATTTTCGTAGGTAAATACATCATAATGAAATCTTCTTTGAATTCTGATGTAACACGATTCAACCGCTTAATGCACAAGCTGAGTTGCTCAGTACAAGCGACATTGGTAAAGCCATCGCTATTATTCTTAGAAAATGTACTTTTAACTTTACCAACTGCTGCTGAACAGGTTCATTATTTTGATTATTTAATTTTGAATTTTCCTATCAGGCTGAGTTGTCATATTTTTTTTAGCCATCTTTCAAAAGTTGGAAATCTTTGCTCCTTCCCTGTAGGAGGTGTGTGTATGTTTGTAAACCTATTTGTTGGGAGCCGTGCATTACACATGGTTCAGGATGTCTAATTATTTTTCTTCTATTCCTTATCTTCACAAGTTTCAACATATGCGGTTAATCTGGATAAATAGAATTTGCTTTACTTTCATCACTAGAATGAGGAAAACAAGTCTTTACGGCATTTACATCATCTAATTTGCCTTGTAGTTGCTTGGCCATTGAAAAATTGCTGGATAAACCATCAAATGTTAGCGAAAGAACATTAATGTTATTATCCAAAAGATTTAAGGAATGTTGAATAAGTGTTTGATTTTTATTTGAGCTTAACCCATCAGACAAAAAAAATAACCAATTGACAATTTAAAATGGATCATACTAACAGTAAAACAAATGCCTCTTTGGCCAACGGCAAGCTATCATCGTCCATTTCATCAAAACCCAAAATTATAAGACCGTGAACTTCTTTACCATCGAATTCTGCTTGCTGGCGGATGGACTACTCATCCGTTATCAATGAAAAAAAATGGGAGTGGAGAACTTTTAATCTTCAAGAATAAAGTATCAATTGCTTCTATTTGGGTGAATAGTTTTGTGCCAAAGGTAGGTTGGTGACCGATGTTAATTGGCGATTTATAAACTCTTCATTTACAGTTGTCACCACATGTAGTGCATCATCATCTAAATTTTTTTTTTTTTGCACAAGTAATTATTTTACTGCAAAACTTTGATCTTAATTTTTCTTCAATAATACCACTAAGCTCGTCCACTTTATGCTTGTAGGGGATTCTGACGAAGCATTAGGGGGAGCTTAGCATGCGGAAGGTTCGGGTCCGGGCATCGCCAAAATAGCTGCCGACCTATGAACGGCCCGTGCAGCCAAAAATGTCCAACGCATAATACCCTCTGTAAGGGAGTGCACATTAAATATCCTTCAAAGTCGTAACGCTGCGTTCGATGTCGCCCTTAACGGTTGCGTTGGGTGCCTATTCAGGTGTTGGCTCGTCACCTGACTGGTTCTAAAATACGACGCCCGTCGCCAATAGCCCTCGTGTAGCTCTAGTGCTACGATAATTGAAACCTAACCTAACCGGACTGCGATTCTTCAGATCATTGAGGTTGGTTACACCGTGATTTTAGGTAGCCCCATAGCCAAAAATCACATGGCAGGAGATCGAGGAGGCCACGCCATAGGAAAATACTAGATTCTATACTCTGTGAAATTTTGCTGTAAAAACTGTCGTTCTTGCTTGTCTAGTATGCTGTGAGCATCTATCTTGCATAAATACTATTTGGTAAGACACTGCTTTTGCTGCAGTTGAGGCACTACAAATGTTTGCAACATGTGCAGACATCGTTGCGCAGTAACAACATATTGCAGGTCCTGCTGACCATAACTCCTCCAAATATGAAGCACCAAGAATAAAATTTGCTGTAAAGCCGCACCAGAGCTTCAGTTTGGGAGAGTGGGACGTTGTACATCAACATTTGGTTGCTCTGACACCCGTATCCTACAATACTGCGTATTTATTGTCCCATTCAAATGAACGTCACCTGACTGTGGTTCTAAAAATACGAAGCCCGTCGCCAATAGCCCTCGTGTAGCTCTAGTGCGACGATATTTCAAACTAAAACGAAAACCAATTCATTTAAATGAAAATGGGCTTCATCTCCCCATAAATCGTTCCATGGGAAGCCATTATCCACACCTGTACGTGCTACAAAATTTAGAGAATCAGATATTTGCTGTACGTCATCTGCTAGTAATTGTTGATGGCGACTAATTTTATGTATTTATTTAAGACAAAACAGTCCTTTTGGTCCCATTACATTGCCCAATATAAACAAGAATACACAACACCACCAGCAAAAGAACACAATAAACAATGCATACAATAAAAACTAAAAAATTAAGGACATGCAAACTCTCTTAAAGACTGGAAAAGACATAAAAAATATCCAAATGATCTGTATACAAATTATAAAATGAGCAAAATTTATTTAAATAAAAATTTTCATCAGTAACAGATCTTATATTAGTTCCACAAAATTTTAAAGCTTTATTTCTTGCAGACTGTCTAGGAACCCTTACAAAAATACCCTTGGTTAAAGTATTACTGTCTATGCCCTTATTTAAAAGTTTATGGATAAAAGTGAGCTATCTTTCGAACTGTTGGGTATGGAATGTTCAATTGTCGTGCAACTCCACTAGGACCGGCTTCCAGAGTCCCCATGGTTCAACAATTGCAGTGGGGCTGGGGAGCCCAGTCGGTTAAGCGCTCGCTTAGCATGCGGAAGGTCCCAGGTTCGGGTCCGGGCATCGCCAAAATAGCTGCCGACCTATAAATGGCCCGTGCAGCCAAAAATGTCCGACGAATAATGCCCCGTGTAAGGGAGTGCACGTTAAATATCCTTCAAAGTCCTAACGCTGCGTACGTTGTCGCCCTTAACGGTTGCGTTGGGTGCCTATTCAGGTGTGGCTCGTCACCTGACTGTGGTTCTAAAATACGACGCCCGTCGCCAATAGCCCTCGTGTAGCTCTAGTGCGACGATAATTCAAACCAAAACCAAAAAAACCAACAATTGCAGTTACAATTTGTTCTTGTATGAGGAGAGGTACTGTTTTCCCGCCCCTTTCATAATTTCTCCTTGAATGATCCCGTCTCCTCGAATTTCGCTGCCATTCTTCAAGACAGTGATGAAAATGCACCACTTTTGGAAGTTGCTGCTGTGGCACGTTCTCCTTCCAGCTGCTTTGCCCTTGCTTCTGCATTCTCTGCTCCCCTGTATGTTGACGACATTTCATGTTAATCATATAGCTATTTTGCTCTTGCCTTGCCAAATCCAATAGGATCACTAATCCAATAGGATCTAAAAAAAAAATGAATGTCAAATGTGTCCGAACATCTATTCATCGGTACTAAGAGAATAAGGAGATCTAGAAGTCTCTACAAAGAAGCACAAGTTGCTGAATTGCACAAAGTATGCAGTGCATATAGTCTGAAACAAATCCTTCGGTCATATTAAAAGTCGTGTATAAGTTCTTTAATATGGATGGGCCTTAGACACCAATAACAGCTTCGTCAATTGACAGTGCATTTTCAACAGTTTTCAAATGTTCTTTTTGTAGCTACTTGTCCAATAAAATAATGGACTCGGCTGTGTCCCTTTCATGAAATTTTCACTCTAGGGCTAGGGATCCCAGTTGGTTAAGGTGCAAGTCTTGCATGCGGAATATCCCAGGTTAGCTTAGTTTGAAAAATCGTCACACTAGAGCTACACGAGATTTAGATCCGCACATCAGCAAAATAACACATTGAAGCCCAAACACTTCGTGCGATGTCGCCCTTAGCGATTGCGTTGGGCGACTACAGGTGTCGGCTTGTCACTTGACTGTGGTTATAAATTAAATCGCCAATAGCCCTCGTTTTAGATAAGTTAGTTTGAATTATTGTCGCACTAGAGCTACATGAGGGCTATTATTGCCATTGTGTAGCTCTAGCTCAAAGCTAGCCTCTGGTAGCCATGATTCGAACTAATCTTAACTCTTTAACCCTCTTTTGCATCACCTACATATTAGTGGTTTTATCCTTCCTAGTATCTTTCCATTTCAGACTGTCTTTCGGTGTCACCTTGTCACTTGACTGGTTTTAAAGAACGACGCCAATAGCTTGTGTGTAGCTCTAGTGAGACGAAGCATTTAAATGTCACCAAAGTATACACAGCATTTAAATGTTGAATAATTTTATTACTGTTGAGAAATTCAAATTACAAGAATTTTGTCCCATTCCTCCCTCTTGGGGTGGGAGGAGTGGGACATGGGTAAGGGAGGGATGGGACCCATAATGAGAAATTTTAACATCAAAAGAACTGCACTCAACTGGTCTCAACAACCAATTGTTCGGGTCCGGGCATCGCCAAAATAGCTGCCGACCTATAAACGGCCAGTGCAGCCAAAAATGTCCGACGAATAATACCCCGTGTAAGGGAGTGCACGTTAAATATCCTTCAAAGTCCTAACGCTGCGTACAATGTCGCCCTTAACGGTTGCGTTGGGTGCCTATTCAGGTGTGGCTCGTCACCTGACTGTGGTTCTAAAATACGACGCCCGTCGCCAATAGCCCTCGTGTAGCTCCAGTGCGACGATAATTCAAACCAAACCAATAACCAATTGTGGTAGCAGCAATTCCACGATAATTTTTTTTCTTTTTTCTACAGTTATTCTGTTGAGGGAAAATTAAAATTTCCGTTTGTCCTTTATCAACAATTTTACATTGGAACGTACAGCATTGTCAATATTCTCCACCCTTGCAACGTAGAAAACAATTGACCGTTTGATGAGTAAAATGACAGTTACAAAAATATTTTTGCCTTTGTTTGGCTTGTCCTTTATCCAGTCAATATATCAAGTGCGATTTCCATGTCATCTGAACTGTCATGTAATGAAAATAGCCTTCCGCTATCACTGGATTTATAACTGAAAGGTAATTTTTTTTGGTTTCCGTATGTCTGCAGGACTAAGAGGCAAAATGTGGATGAGCATGGTAGTCTAACATTGATATTGCCAGGTGGGTTATGTGTTGAAGGAGGGCAACTACTGTTGTTATTATCATTATTTGCTAGCATCAGACGGTCTGTAACATATGACGTCAGGAACTCGTTATCTCCATAAGGCTCACTATTAAAGGGACATATTCCAGGTTTTTTACATCCTGAAGTAACATTTTTACAACAAGAATAGATTAAAAACCATTTATTGTTGAAGAAAATTTTACAAGTACATGGGAAATGTGAGACATTAAGCAACTTGTAATGAAATAAATGCAATTTACAAGAAGTATGCAATTAAATTTGCATAACAAGGCTTTGTAAAGGCCTCGACAACCCACAATCTACCAAAAGGATCCTCAAGGTGGAAATAAGTTATCTCGGCTTGTAAACTACGATTAATGTCGTAATCTGGAATATTGGTAGGAACATGATGGGTAGTTAATCAACGCCACCTAGTTGTTGATGGTTAGGTTTGAATTATCGTCGCACTAGAGCTACACGAGGACTATTGGCGAAGGGCATCGTATTTTAGAACCACAGTCAGGTGACGAGCCAACACCTGAATAGGCACCCAACGCAACCTTTAAGGGCGACATCGTACGCAGCTTTAGGACTTTGGAGGATATTTAACGTGCACTCCCTTACACAGGGTATTATTCGTCGGACATTTTTGTCTGCACGGGCTGTTTATAGGTCGGCAGCTATTTTGGCGATGCCCGGACCCGAGCTTGGGACCTTCCGCGTGCTAAGCGAGTGCTTAACCGACTGGGCTCCCCAGCCACAGTTGATGGAATATCGCGGTTGCGTATGTGGTAACCGCCACAGCTTCACTATACAACACAATAGCACAAAAGTAGCTGCCACTCTACTCCGTTAGTAGTCTGAATACTCCATACCAGAAGCTACTGGGTTATTTTAACTAATCAGCTTCCACCTACAGGAGAACATTGCAGACCAGAAGCAACGTAACAATACAGCATTTAACAGAATATTGAGAAAATTAAAATACATATAAAAACTTTAACTTGGGATTACAAGGTTCAGTTTTATGTGTACTTATAAACATAGATTATTACATTTTTCAGTAAATTTATAACTTCAATAAAGGCTTAAATTTCAACATAAACATGTGTTATATGGTAACTAATAGTAAATTGATAGGTGTGCATTATAAAATGTCATTTATTAGTTAAACTATTTGGTACTATACGAGGCATTCTTAGTTGAAGGCCTATTCACCACGTCAAGGTGATGCATCATCGTATAGGAAAAAGTCGGCTTTTAATTGTCCCAAGGCCAAAAACCTCATAAAAAGCATTGCAGGAGATTTCATTGAACAAATGTTACTTTTCACTTGCGTCTACACAAGGCCGACAGAACCAAAACCTTTGCCTTGGAGCTTGAAGGAGGCCAACACATCAATAATGGAACCATGTTACACAACAATCATATAACACATTGTTCCCGCTTGAGCAATCGAGCAAACACAACCCACATGTCCAAGTAGGTGATCTAGACTTGGTTTCAATCACATGTTTAACAGCCAGCCACTCATCATCAGTAAAGAAATGCTTAACTTCGTTAAGATTCGCATAACTTTAAAAGCAAGATGAAGAAATCTTGGTGGGGTTAACTTCTATATCCTCTTCAATCAACTTGCCCCTCTTTAAAGCATAAGAAGCTACTGATTCCGAGACAAACCACTTCAGCATTACAACCTGCCTTTCAGCTCAAGTCTTATGAGTGAATGGTACAGGACAGCAGCTCTTTTTCCTTTTCAGCCCAATAACTGTAGTGCCATGTCCTAAAACAATAACAATAAGAAAAAAAATAAACTCAGTGGTCTACTGTGCCTGATCCAGCTTACAAGACCACAGGGCCAACAACCGACATTAAAAGCTGGCCTTCCTTTCCGTCTTACAGGGCGTGGTAGCACTATTCCTGTAGGCACGTTTGAAGTACTTGGCTGAACTCTGAAAAAAAAAGTGAAAATATTGGTGTTAATTATGTGGTAAACAGGCAAAAATAATTAGATCAAGATATCATGATCAAGTTTACTCCATTACCTTGCAATATTTAACAGTTACTACTTAAGTTACATTTAGGCACTATTTAAATAAATAAAGAAGATACCCCTACACATAAGAGTTGTGGTAAAAACATGAGAGATAACTTGATTTCAGTATACAGTAACACTATATTAGTGTTAACTTTAGTGGTTCCTACTATACTATAACAAAGTGTTTGACCTCTTTTCTAAAGTATCCAATAATTTCACTTGCTGTGTGTCTAAGATATCAGCAACTGGTTCTCTTTCTGTAGGCATGTTGGAAGCACTCTGCTAGACTTGTGTAGATCAGCAAAAGAAAAACATTTATCAGAAGTTCCGAAACAAGTAAAAGTTTTTTAGTTGGTCCTAAACTATGTATAAAAATGCAACACTTGCTCCTACATTTTGAACCTAATCTTAAAATGTCATTCTGTTTCTTGCGGTTATTTATCTTAAGAATTTTTTTTATTACTTTATTTACTGTGTGTTCGAATCAGAGGTGGATGGATAATTGTGATCCCTAGAGATTACATGGTCTGTCACTGGCTGATCTGATGTCGCTTACACTTCTTGACCTTGTTCCCAAAGTCTTCAAAAAAGTAAATAAAAGTAAATGCATAAACTAACCAAAAATTCTTAGTAAGAGCAAAATGCAATTATGAACAAAAAATCCTTGCCTAAGAATTTGTTTTAAGGTCGCATCCTTCTTTAAAAATTCCTCTCCAGTAGACTCTGATGCAACATCAGCCATTTTATGCAACAATGGCAGAAGTTATCTGTACCTTGAGGCACACGTCTTGGAACGTTGTCCGGAATCTGTCTTTCCTATCTCCCAAACTTTTTTCCCTTCCATTTCTATTGACCCAAATTTTTTATGCCACCGCAGCACCCAGACCTCTATTACCAGCGTTACTAGTAAGTGGACAACCTTTGTGACATCTCCGGCACTCGCTTAGCATGCGGAAGGTCCCAGGTTCGGGTCCGGGCATCGCCAAAATAGCTGCCGACCTATAAACGGCCCGTGCAGCCAAAAATGTCCGACGAATAATACCCCGTGTAAGGGAGTGCACGTTAAATATCCTTCAAAGTCCTAACACTGTGTACGATGTCGCCCTTAACAGTTGCGTTGGGTGCCTATTCAGGTGTTGCTCGTCACCCGACTGTGGTTCTAAAATACGACGCCCGTCGCCAACAGCCCTCGAGTGCGACGATAATTCAAACCTAACCTAACCAAACCGGAATCTGTGAAATCCCACATTCCTCTTGAGATGTTCCGGCTCAGGTGACTGATGGACTGCACTATGTACAGATAATTTGACTTGATCCTAGGTGGATCACAAAGGTCTAGGTCAAACATGCTCATGTTCAGTTTTCTCCTGACAGACAAAACATGATAGTATGGCATTCTAAGTTTTTGTGCCACAAACACTGGCAGGTCAATGGACCAACATCAAGTAATATTAGGGTTCCCACTCATTTTTCCAAACAAAAATGAAGGAGTTTTTAAGGACCCAATTAATTTTTTTAGACTCTTTAATTTTCATGTTTTTACATATAAACATTCTTTTATGTGCTGAATACATATATTTGATTTTTTTTACGATTCCATGACTAAATTTTGTAAACTTACTGGAACAAAATTGACCTCCTCTAGACCTAAATGAATAAAACCAAATAAAAAAATGCACGTCTTATTAGTAGACAAATAGGTGACAAATTTTGAAAGTTATATTTACTGCGTTTTTTTTATCGACAATCTTGATTGTTTCATTTGGAACCTAACCTTTATTTATCTCATTTTGTTTTTCTGAAATGGTTTTTTCTAAGATTTCAACTTGCATTAATTTTTCCTTAATTTCTTTTCTCACAGCGTTTGACTTTTTGATGAGAGAAATGTCATTTGTAGTTTCTGCTTGATTAGCTAAGTCTTCAGCTGCCGTTTCCAAACTACTGATATTGCTTTGAAGACACTCTTTGATTTTAACGTGTTATACACCATCAAAATCTTCACGTAAAAACAGTTTTTTTTTAATGGATCACCACTAAGAAAGTCGTACAAAACACAATCCAAACGACTTGCTTAAGTTGCTGTTGGATTAAAGTTTTTGAACATCAAAGAATCCTTCTGAACTAAGTCTTTGTGACGACATTTTGTTTCAATTCAATCTTTAGCACATCAATGAACTTTTTCTCACTCAAGACCACCAGAATATGTTTCAAGTTACTCTGACATTTTGATTGATCTTTGATCTAGGGTCCAAACATAAAGCATTTTTAACAATGGAATAATTCAATGGAGAAAGCTGGCAATCATTTTAATGACAAAATCACGACATTGCCTCCTGAAATTTAACACTTCACCATCTTACTTCAATAGCCCTCGTGTAGCTCTAGTGCGACGATAATTCAAAACCAAACCAAACCATCTTACTTCATTTTTCTTTTGCTTTAGGTAATTTTGCCTTTAAGCACAAAGGCATATTATATGCCCTTGTGCTTAAAGGCAAAATTGCCTGAATCGCCCGCTTCCGTATGTTTTGGATCAGCAGACATCTCTAGCTGCTTCAGGAGCCGTGAAAAAGGATACGGCAGATGTGCCTTTTGGTACGATTCCTCTAATCTTTGGAGGAAATACTTCTACGGAACCTTTAAAAGGGGCGGTCGTTGCCTCATAGTCTCTTTCATATAGGGGAGAGTGTTGTACCTTGGGACGCTTGTACCTTGGGACACTGACAATTTCTAAGAATCTATTGGCAATATTCATACATTGTTTATTTCTAATAGTAGCCTTAACCAACAGACATCATCAAAATGAAACTTAACAATAGCATCATTGAATTGATGAATTGGTGATAAAAAATAATATTTCATTACCCCAAAGTAAATATTTTTCTCATTCTAATATAATTTTTTACCTTTGCACTTTTACAAAATGTCAACTGCATTTTATTTTCTTCATGAAAGAGAAGATTTTAAAATATTTTGGATATGAGAAAATAATGATAATGCATTTAGGTTTCCCACTATCTTGCTTTTATTTAAACCATGTAGTGTGTTGTACCTTGAGACAGTAAAGCATAATGTATCATCATATAATGTTAAATAATTTGGACTTGCAATTCTGCTGTATAATTTAAATTATTCTTGAATTATGAAGTTTTATTTGTGTATTTCCTTGAAAAAACAATAAAGTTTGTTTCCTGACAAAAATTAGCTCAAGTGTATGACTATTGACTGAATTATAAGGTGTGTCCCAAGGTACAACATCATGTTGTACCTAGGGACAGTTTATCCTCTCTACTTTAAATGAGTGGCAATTTTTTAATTTTAAGCTGCCAGAATTTAAAAAAATATATTATAGAGGAATATATTGGTGTGTTGAAATGCTGCTTTAAAATTTTTCTTTTGACTAAAATTATCGAAGAAAAAAATTAAAATGTAAAAATTGTCCCAAGGTACAACACTCTCCCCTATCATAGACCTCTAAACTACTGTTCTTAACGATAACAGATTTAATTTTTACATTAATGGATTCTAAAAGATTGTTAGTCATATTAAAAAAGAGTTACCGTTGGAACATGCCACGCAAGTCCACTCCTAAACAGAGAGGAAGAATATGTAATAAGAATGTGCAGAAAATAAACATTTTTTTAGCAAATTTAAATTACAGAAAAAATTTTCTATTCTTTGAAGTTTGAATGAACTTTCTAAATTTATTATTACTCACATTAATATAAAAATTACATAAATGTTTTTAGCTTAAAACCAAAATTTACAAAGGACTTCTCATAGTTCAGAAACATCAATGCTAGAAACAACGCATCTTATGCATTTCTTACGCATCTTATCTCAACGCCATGACGCAATCTTATTTCAGAATACAAATTACAGTGCAAATTTATATTTCAGCTAAGCCGCACCGGCTAAAGAGCTAGATACCCGGTCAGATTAATCATTTATTATAAAAAAATTTTTGTAGTGAAATTTCTTATTTTGTTTGTAACTTCCATCAATGTTATTTATCTTGTGGGTCCTATCGCCAGAAATTCAGCAATACTGAACAAGGTAAAATTGTTACTCTTTAGGCACATTTTCTGTGTTTTTAATTCGCCCAATCTGTCTTTTCAAAGTTTTTGCTTCTCGTCTCCAGAAACAAGTAGCGGCGCAGTATGGCCTTAGATGCCCTTGCGCCATTGAACCCAAACATCCATCCAGAAACAAGTACAATTTAATTTACCGTACACTTCAATAGCATTGTCTAATTCTTCAAAAGAAGAAAAACGTGCGTTTAACCTCACTTCAACCATTTTGAAAATGCAACAACAAAATGGTCGAACAACAAACATATAATTAAATTGATCATGTGATATCAAGATGTGTTGTGGCTAAAAATCACACATACTTTCTGAGCAAATGCAAAAAAAAGTGCAGCTACTTCACTTTGGCCATTGCTGTCCACTACCAGCAATACAAAAAGAGGAAGTTGAACCACACGCTTCCAACCACTTCTACTCGCAGCCAAACTTCGTCAATTTCTAGTTTTTAGGATCAAACAATCTTCCTCCACAGCATTGTCCCAACTCAGTTCGGGTCGTCCTCTACATCTTGTGTTTAAAGGGTTGTCGTATGGTTTTATCTCGCCCAGTTTAATTTATATAATTTTGGGAAAAAAATTCTCATTAACCATATGAGATCATCAAATTTTTTTTTGATATTTTGTTCCTTACATTAAGCTGTGTAATTTAAACTGAGGATATTTCAAAGTATCAAATAATACTTTTACAGTGAATTTTTTACAAATATGTATCGAGAAACAAAAATCAGATTTAAAGTTTTCATATATTTTTAAGCAGAGATATTTAAATTTCCTCGGTGTCAATCAAAGAGCTGTGGGCCCCCAGGGTGGAGGAAAATGGGGGTATCTCAAATTTAAGAATACAATGGAATAAAAAAATATATTAATATAAAGAAGAAATTGAAACAAAATCGTTCCTTATATTCTTCTCTAATTTTATTTCAGAGAAACTAACTTAAAGATATAAAGAGTAGAGTAACAGAATTCACCTCATTGATATTCGCTAAATATAGAAGAAATTGTTATTTATTGAGCTAATTTTGCAATGACTGATTGATATAACAATTTAGTTGGGAAAACAACTTTAGAAATATACTATTGTATGCTGCAATTGATACCTAAATAAACAAAAAAGTATTGTCCTCAACTAGGGCCCCTCTAAAACTTCGTGATTTCATTGGACTTTTCGAAGTAATCTTCTGGCCTTTCACATTTCATTCCCCTCAGGGGGCCCACTTCGGTGGGTACGGGTGTAGCAATCCCGAGGTCCCTAGCCTCTCAGGGAGCTCATTTCTTGTGAGCATGGGTGTGGCGACCCCAAGATTCCCTAGCTGGGCCTTTGCATTCTTCTTTCTTTCCTCCCTGCAAAGGTCCGGTTTTGTGTTGATTCTGGTTTTCTTTACTGTTTTAATCTTAGTTGCAAAAGAATTTCTTGGTTTTAAAATTAATCCCTAACCTATTTTCTTGTGTTATTTATTTTGGCTGAGTTTAATTTTCTATTCTCTTTGATATATTTCTATTTTAATTTATATATTTATGATACCCAGTGAACTGTTTTGATTTGGACTTTTAAATATTTGTTTTATTTATAATTTCATTGTTGTCGGACATTTCCGACCAGCACGTTTGCCGTGTGCTGCGACCGACTGAACCGGGGGAAAGTGGAGTCCTGGGGTTCCTGCAGTGGCCTCCCATAGGACAGGTGTTAGTTTCCTGAGGCCACTGTTGCGTGCCCTTTGGTCCATGCTTCACTGGTTGACGGGCGCCAGGGGGGATCCCGCCCCTGGCAATCGGCTCGCCTAATGGCACTGCTGTCCGGCGTTTGAGCTGCCGGACACCACTGCCATTTGGTATTTTGCTCCGGAAAAGGGTTAGTTTTGCGGCTAGGGGTGCCCAGTGCGGATCCACACCCCGAACCCGTAACGCTATGTCTCCGTTTTACTGCCTAGGGACACTGCCAAAGGCTGGGCTTATGTTTTTTTATTTGCGACAGTTCGCACCCTTATTATTTTAAGTTGCCCAGAGCTGGTAAGCCCCTGCCGTATCCCGGCCACTCCGGCGTAGCTGCAGTAGGTGGGTGAGAAAGGGTATCCGGAGCTACCTGCGGACTACGGGGATGAACCCCCTCTTTATTAATCATGGCTCTCAATCCAAGCCCAGGCGGAGGGTTAAATCCGCCAAAAATAACACCAGAATCTGAGAAAACAAAACAAATACTTGACATAAACACATTGTATCCCAAATTTCTTGTAATAAGCTCGGCCACCCAACAGTTATCAAAAATTTCACCGTTTGCTGTACAGAAAGGACTTTTAGGAATCGGAGGAAACCCAAAATCGGTCAAAAAATTAAAATCTGGAGACTTGCTTATTGAAACTAACACTTATGTTCAATCAAGATCATTCATAAACTCTAAACTGTTATGTAACATACCGATTACTGTCACACCCCACAACTCTTTAAACTCTTGCCGCGGTGTCATCTCTGAAAGAGATCTGCTCAACATTTCTGAGCAAGAAATACTTGAAGGACTGAAAGATCAAAATGTTACTCAAGTCAAAAGAATAACCATCAAAAAAGGAGATGAAATCATCAACACCCAGCATGTGATTTTGACTTTCGGAACACCGAACTTACCAAAACATATATTAGCAGGCTATCTCAACTGTCCCGTCCGTCCATATATCCCAAACCCATTGCGATGCTTTCATTGCCAAAAGTACGGCCACACAAAAGCAACTTGCAGATCCCCAGAAGAATATTGCTCCAACTGTTCAGCTAAAGGCCATTCTTTCTCTTCTTGCCAGCTTCCACCAAAGTGCCTGAACTGCGAAGGCGACCACACTGCCAACTTTAGAGGTTGTCCTAGGTGGAAAGAAGAGAAAGACATTCAATATATCAAAGTAACTAAAAATGTATCTTATCAAGAAGCTCGCAACCAAGTAAAAATAACCCTGCCAAAACCTAACGTATCTTACGCATCTGCAACTAAAGTAACCACATCTTCAATAGCCATTCAATGTAATATCATTAGAGAGCAATACCTTCAGGACTCTAAATCTATCAATACAATAACAACAACTTCTGTTACTAAAAACAATACATCATCCTCCAGTTCACAAACCCAATCCAGTAATACTACAGTAAAACCTAGCTCACTCAAACACTCCTGATTAAATAAATCTCCAGTAACAGTGAAACGTTTGGAAAAGTCGCCTAAAAAGCAAAAAACAAAATCTAGAAGTAGGTCACTGAATACAAAAACAATAAATAGCTCTGACTCCTCCGATTCCCCAGAAATGGACGTCGAGACGGGACTAGAGGCGCCACAACATCTGATGCCTCTAGATAAATCGGTGACGAAACACCCACCGATAAACTTCCCTAAATGACCCGAATAGTCTCGTGGAATTGTCGTGGTTTCCGACCCAATATCGACGGTGTCAAGGCAATCATGGATAAATATGCACCTGATGTAGTCTGCCTGCAGGAAACATTTCTAAAAGCAGGCGATATCACAAAATTAACATCTTGTGAAATTTTAAGAAAAGACTACTCAGACGGTGGAAGGGCTTGTGGTGGAGTTGCAATCGTTTATTCAAACCGATTGCCCACCAGTGTTTTGAGCATCAATACTAATCTACAAGCCATTGCCATTCAAATTCAATTTTCCCACCTTGTTACCATCTGCTGCATATATTTACCACCAAACCATGTTGTTAATGTAGGAGATTTGGAAAATCTAGTTAAGCAGCTACCTGCCCCTTTCTTTATCATGGGTGACTTTAATGGCCACCACCCAATGTGGGGCAGTAGTGAACATAACAGTCGAGGATCAGTATTGGAACAGCTGATATACGGGCAAAATCTGTTTCTACTTAATGATGGAAGTCCTACTCTGTTTCATCTGCCTTCGAGGACATTCCATGCTGTTGACCTCGGCATTTGCTCTCCGTCACTCTCTTTAGACTGGTCATTCGGGGTTGGAAGTGACCTGTATGACAGTGATCACTTTCCAATCATTCTAACATCGAGGAGCCCACCACCTCAACACGAAAGACCAAAAAAATTTAAATTTAATATAGCAAAATGGGATATTTTTTCAACCCTTGCTGAGTTGACGGACGACATGGTTGAGACAGGCGATATTGACTCGGCTGTTAATGTCATTACGGAAACTATTTTGAATGCTGCTGTCTTATCTATTCCTATGACACAAGGCAGACTTCCAAAATCTCCTAAGCCTTGGTGGAACCACGACTGTTCACAGGCTGAAAAACAAAAGAAGCGTGCTTGGGGTATTTTCCGTCGCTATCCTACGGAGGCGAATCTTATTGAATTTAAAAGGGCTCGGTCCCAGGCCCGTAGGATACGACGCGAAAGCCAAAGGTCATCTTGGCAGCAATACCTCAATACTATCCGTGGTCACGTAACATCAAAAACAGTATGGAAGAAAGTTAAAAGAATTTCGGGTCGTTACGCTGACGCACAGCCGCTATCTATTCTAAAGAATAATGGTGTTTTAATTACTTCCCAAAAAGATATTGCAGATCAGCTCGGAGCAGCCTTTTCAGCTGTCTCCAATGGTACCAACTACCATGCTGATTTTTTAAAGATTAAACGTCAAGAAGAGCTTTTAAAATTAAACTTTGCACCTTTTCGGGTTAATGGTTATAATTGCAATTTCACCCTAAAAGAGCTACAGTATGCCTTAAAAAAATGCCACCCTTCAGCCCCCGGTCATGATAAAATTCATAATGAAATGTTGCAACACCTAAATAACAATAGCCTACAAACCCTTTTAAAACTCTACAATAGAATCTGGAATGAAAAGGTTTTCCCGACTTCCTGGCAAAGAGCAATTGTTATTCCTATTGCTAAGCCAGGAAAAGACCCTCAAGATGCTGGTAACTACCGTCCTATTGCCCTGACGAGTTGCTTGTGTAAACTGATGGAACGGATGGTCAATGCCCGCCTCGTCTATTGCTTAGAAGAAAAAGGGGCCTTCTCCCCATTTCAGAGTGGTTTCCGACACCATAGAAGCACTGTAGACAATATCTTGCTTCTGGAAACCTCCATTCGTGAAGCCTTTGTTCGTAATCAGCACCTCGTCTCCATATTTTTTGACATGGAGAAGGCTTATGATCGAACATGGAGGTACGGAATTCTGAAAGACCTACACCATCTTGGTTTTCGTGGTAATTTACCAGTCTTCATTCAGAATTTTCTTAAGACCCGTGTTTTTCAAGTTCGTGTCGGATCCACTCTGTCACGAGACTTTTACCAACGAGAAGGTGTCCCTCAAGGCAGCGTCCTCAGTGTGGTGTTGTTCATATTAAAAATCAATGGAATAGTCGAGCAGCTTCCACCAGCTGTCCATGGCACTTTGTTTGTGGACGACTTTCAGATCTCCTGTGCTTCGACTAACATGAGCACAGTAGAGAGACAGCTGCAGATTGCAATCCGCAAGATCACGGATTGGACGAATCGTAATGGTTTTGTTATATCAAACCAGAAAACAATCTGCATGCATTTCTGCCGAAAGCGTGGGCTGCATCCTGACCCAGAAATTACTTTAAATGGTGTGGCTCTGCCTGTTAGATCAGAGGCAAAATTTCTGGGTATCTTTTTTGACAGGAAGCTCACCTTCTTGCCACACATTCAACATCTACGGCAGAAATGCAATAAGTCGTTGAACATATTGAAAGTATTATGCAACACAACATATGGTGCTGATACAACATCTATGCTGAGGATTTACCGTGCTTTGATAAGATCGAAGCTTGATTACGGTGTCGCTGCCTATGGTTCTGCCAGAAAATCGGCCCTCAAGTATTTAGACACCGTTCATCACCAGGGTCTGAGATTGGCTTCTGGGGCTTTTCGTACATCTCCTGTACAAAGCCTATACGTTCTGTGCCAGGAGCCATCTCTGCAGCATCGTCGGGAAAAACTTTCATTAGCTGCTTACTTCAATATCAAAAGTAACTATAATCACCCCCTATATCCCCAAATTTTAAATCCGAAATTCCAGCAGTTCTTTTCTGTTAAAAAGTCATTTATTCCCACATTCTCCATTCGAATTAAAGAGCTCTTGGATGATCTAGATCTTGATGATTTTAGGGTTTTTAATTTTAATGACAATTTTTCACCTTGGGAAGAATCACCTGTACATATTCATAATATCATTAATTTTAAAAAGTCTTCATTGCCCGACTCTGCCTTCTTACAAGTTTTTAATGAGCACCGTTTTTTTAATTTCTCTTCTAAACCAGTATTTACCGATGGTTCTAAGTCTCTCACACATGTTGGGTCTGCGGCAGTTTTTGATGATATAACAATAGCAGAAACACTTAATCCTTCTTGCTCGGTTTTTACTTCAGAAATATATTCAATTTATCTAGCCCTCCATCACATAGCAGATCAAAATTTTAAATCATGGATAATCTATTCAGACTCAAAAAGTGTTTTAGATGCCCTCAGGAACTTCTCATATAAATCCCACCCATTAATCTCAATAGTTGTGAAGCTTCTTTTTAAACTCAAACACAATAGTTTCAAAATTAGTTTCTGCTGGGTGCCGGGCCATGTTGGTATTCCGGGCAATGAGGAGGCGGACCGCGCTGCGAAGACGGCGAGTCAAAGCAGCGGCGCCCCCCTCAATCTGCCCGATGCCAGGCTGGCTTGTGCCCATGCAATCAAAATAGTTTGGCAAAATGAATGGGACCTTGAAACTGAAAATAAATTTCATAATCTATCACAATCAATAACCTGGCCATTTTTACCATCACCGAGCAGAAGGCAGGAGGTAGTGCTGGCACGCCTCCTGATAGGGCATACTAGACTCACACATGTGCATCTTTTGCTGGCAAAAGACCAGCCTATTTGTGCCATGTGTGATGTTCTACTAAGTGTTCACCATATTTTAGTTGACTGTCCAGCTTTTTCTCTGAGCAGGCTTAAACATTTTAACATGTTGTATCCATCTCTCCATGACATTCTATCACGTCCCCCATATCATGCATTGTTTTCCTTTTTATTTGATATTGGCTTTTATTCTTTGATTTAAATGTTTCACTGTTTTTAAGTGTTATGTACTGCTTTTAATTACCATTTAAACCTTTATTTGAAAATCCTTGTGTCTGATTTTAGATGTTGAATCGTTTTTAAATGTTTTGTGTTGCTTTTATGGATTTGTTAAACTTGCTTTAAAATTGTACCTAGTGTTTGGCGCAGTATGGCCTTAGATGCCCTTGCGCCATAAAACCCAAACATCCATCCATCCATTCACATTTCATTTTTCTTCCCATACAAGCTGCATTTTGTGTGTTTTCCTTGGTTACTGCTATTTTTGATTTTTTTCTTTGTCTGTGATTTTTGTTTTCGCTCCATTTCTTCGTTAGCCAATCTCTTCAGAACTATTTCATTAGTTAAAACTTCTCCAGATTTGGTCAGTACTCTTTTCCTTTTTTTCTTAGCTTTCTGCATTGCCAAAGCAGTCTTTACGGAATTCGGGGGAGAGTATGCAGAATAGCTCTTTTAAGATTTTTTAGAAGGTTGAATCAAGTTGAATGCAATAGGAAGTTGTTGCACTTGCATTACCTGTGCTTGGTTTTGGTGAATGTTCTTGTGTGTTGCCTGCTTGGCTTGTCTCTTGAGTGTTGTTTTTTGAGATAAAAATGCGGGGTTTTAACTATCTTTTTTAAAATTAAACCGCTACCTTACTAAAACTATACATTGCTTTGCCACAATCTGCTGATATTTCATATATAATATATTCGCTCATTTTTTGGTATGAACACTTTCTTTTGTCTCGGATCAGTATTTAATCCCACTTCATCTAAATTAAAAATTCTATTTGGTACATCCATAAGATCATTTTCCAGTAGAACTTTTTTATAAATATAAAGAAAAGCTGAAATTCCTTCTTGATTTAAATTCTGCTGCTCTGGATTCTGTTAACAGCTCCGGTTTTCCTGTTCTAATTTCCCCACTCCAACGTTTTTCAACAGAATTTAGAGGTAAACCCATAGAGTTAGAATAAGTAAGCTAGAGGGCGAAAAAGAAGATCGAACCGATGCGCCTCAATGGGGGTCACGTGATCTGAGGACTTCGAAGAGAAAACCGAAAGTCTTTTTCTATAGCCCACAGCGATAAAACTTCGTCTGCTCAAGCGGAATGTACTAAAAATGGTTCACTATTGTTGTGCGTATGGCTGTAAAGAAAAATTTATTAAAGGAGGACCTGTTACATTTCATGGGTAAGATTTTTATAAACTTTTCTTATTGAAATCAAAACAACTTAATAAATAAAGTCAAAAAGAGTGTTGCTAATCATGGTTTTAAAAAAAAATATTCGATATTTTATGTGATTTATTACGATTTCCTCTTATAAATTGCATGTAAGAATAAAAATGGATGCTTTTGTTTAATAATCGGCATCAATAAAAAGTCTTTCAAACTTGTATTTTTGCTTTTTATGACTTTTTTTTTTTTCGGAAATCACTTGGCGCTTGGCGGTGGCGCAATTGGCGTTATTTTGGAAATCAAAACTAATAATTATCTTGGAAAAGTGTGTGTTGTACTCGGCAGTTTTTACAATGTTTCCTTATATTTCTTGCATTTATTTTTTATGAAATTAAAAATTTAAGATAAGAATTTATGGTTCTATTATATATTTTTTATTTCCGATTATAATTACGTATTTTTATTATTGATCTATTTAATTTGGTACTTCCGATTTACAAAATCAGTACTTAAATGCTTTTAATTAAATTTGAAAGTTATTTAAGTAACGGTGCACGTTTGAAGAAATGTCAAAAGAGAAAATATTAAATAAAATGGAATTTAAATGTTATTTCAATGTAAATTAAATTTTTAAATAACTTAAATAATTAAGTAACTGAATTTGTAATGAATTTTTTTTATGTAGCATAGCCGTATTTTTAGCTTTAAGCTATTTTTGTTATTTAAGTTTATTTTTAGCGTTGTGGGACTTATTGTTCGTTCTGTGAAAGTGGGTGACAAACAGACGGTCTGAAAGATTATAATACCTTCCATTTTTTACGTTATAAACGTAGTGTGGAAGCTGAAATGATAAAAAGATCATTGCAAAAGCTATTATTTAAGATTGCAAAAGCTATTATTTAAGATTGCAAAAGCTATTATTTGCATTTGTAAGATCAAATTATTAAATAAAATTAACTCTCCAAATATTTAGCTTCCCTAAAGATGTGGAGCGACGACAGCAATGGAGTCAGAATCTGAGAAGGAATAATTTTGTCCCAACAAATTCTTCTAAAATATGTTCGAAACACTTTGAGCCAGAATGTTTCGACACCGCCAAATTTGGTGGTACTTGGTTAAAGAAAACAGCGGTTCCAACGATTTTCGATTTTCCACCTCACCTCTTACAGAAAAAGGTCAAAAGCAGGAAGCCCCCTAAAAGAAAAACTGCTTGCAACACTCCAATAAAACATACAAGTAAACAAACTACTTACCCAACTATTTACAAAATTTGAAATTCTTTATGTAAATTTACTGTACTTTTAAGAAATTGTAAATATTTTTGTTAGGTAAATCTGAGTAAATCATATGAACATTCAACATAAGAATAATCTATCTTGTTTAGATATTTTATGCAATATATAATTTATAATTTTTTTTTTCCGTGATCAGATTTTTCTTTGGGTTGACCCAATATTTTCTTAATTATGTACCATACACATGTAATAATATGCACATAATAATGCACAATAGTAATAATAGTTTTTTTTTTATTTAAAACAATTTTGTGTTCAATTTTAACATATTCTTAATAGTTTCCTTTTTTTACTTAAAACTATGTGTTCGTTTATTTTACGTATGAAAATTACATTCATTTTTATTATTGTTATTTTTCAGATCCGCCGTCTAAAAAATTCAGATATTTAGGTGATTTCAGCGAAGAAGACATGTCGTCTCCTTCAAAGGCTAAAAAAGTTTTAAACATAGCCAAAAAATTACAGAAAAAACATCGAAAAGAAAAGCGAAATCTACAGCTAAATTTGAAACGTAACAAACAGCGTTTAGTTAGCTTGAAAAAAGTTTTAAAAAGCATTAGAGATAAATCTCTTATTACAGATTCTGCAAGCTCAATTTTAGAAGTATGTAATTTTTTTTTTTTGTATATATAATTTTGTTTTTTCTACCAAGTACCTATAATTTTACTAAAATGTAACTTAATGATATCGATTTTGTTTACACTATATAAAGTTCGATTCAGTTTCCTATGATTTTACTATACAGTTGATTCTATCTTAAAAGATAGCCATCGTTAAGTTTTATGATTTTTATATATTAGAACTGTCCTAAATTAAGTGCTTGTGTCTGGAAATGAATGCCACTCCTACGCGCATGCGCCGGAGATTTAACCCTGAACTCCCATCTATGAGGCCTTTTTTAGGGACACTTTCTAAGATATTCTCATGAGATGAAGATGAGCAAAATTAGAGCTCCTAATAGATTTCTTTTGTCTCATTGTGTATGTGTGTATTTGTGCTGTTATGTCCTTTTCAGTAATAAAATAGCTCATTAGAACATTTCCGAACCCTTCTTTCGTATATTTACGAAGAATAAGTGACAAGAACAATAATGGATTAAGAAAATGTTAAGTTTTTCTGTAAATAATTACAAACCTAATTTTTATATTTATTTTAACTTTGTTAAAAACAGTTAGTTATTGCTGGTTTACTCATTGAAAAATTGCTTATAGCTAGTTGGGTTTTATAGATTTTTACAATTGTATGCTTTTATTTTAGCTCTCTACTCCGAATTCCTTTCGGTTCTTCCTCAAGAAAAAACCTGGCTTGAAATATCCACCCCAATTGAAAGCTTTCGCTCTTACTTTAAATTTTTATTCTAGTAAAGCATATAAATATGTTCGTAAAGTATTCTGCAATACTTTGCCGCACCCTTCGACAATACGTAAATGGTATGAGTCAGTCGATGGAGCTCCAGGTTTTACTAGCGCAGCTCTGAAAGCCTTAAACATGAAGGCATCGGAATCCTCCTCCAAAAACGAAAAAGTCATCTGTGCTCTTATTGTAGACGAAATGTCGATTCGGAAGCACATTGAGTGGGACGGGAAAGCTTTTTGCGGCTACATTGATTATGGTACTGAACTTGATGACGATCAGCTACCTGTAGCCACGGAAGCGTACACATTTTTGTGCAATGCAGTCAATGCCAGTTGGAAAATCCCTATTGGCTACTTCTTAATTAATGGCTTGGATGCTAATGAACGATCTAACATCATTAAGAAAGCTTTGGAAATACTACATGAAAATGGCATTGATGTAGTTTCCCTTACTTTTGATGGAACCGTCACCAACATTGCTACAGCTGTATGCCTTGGTGCCTCATTTAAAATTGACAACCTTAAACCCACTTTCCTACACCCAACAACTGGCAAAGAAATATGTGCAATTTTAGATCCCAGTCACATGGTTAAGCTAGTCAGGAACACGCTAGCATCAACTGGATCTCTGTATGACTCCGAGGGAAGAAAGGTAAATTGGGAATATGTAGTTTCTTTGCATAAAGTGCAAGTGGAAGAAGGATTGCTTGCAGCCACGAAACTCGGAGTTCGACACATTCAGTGGAGAAGGGAAAAAATGAAAGTGTGTTTGGCCACACAGGTTCTTAGTGCTAGTGTTTCGAATGCATTATTATATTTGGCAGTAGATCTAAAAAATCCCGAGTTTCAGGGCTGTGAAGCAACTGCCGAATTTTTGCAATTGTTTAACGATCTTTTTGATATTTTAAATTCCAAAAATTTGCGGTCTAGAAAATTTAAAGAACCGATTAGCAGTACTAATGTGACAAACATTTTAAAGTTTTTCGACAGAGCAGAAATGTACATAAAAAATTTGCGAACTTCCAAAAATGGTCCACTTGTACTAAAAAGCAAAAGAAAAACCGGTTTCTTAGGATTTTTAACGGGAATCTATTGGGTTAAACTTTTATACAGTTCATTAATAGAGACTGGTACATTGAAATTTATTTTAACATACAAATTTTCTCAGGATCATCTTGAAGTATTTTTTAGTGCAATACGCAGTAGAGGCGGATTTAACAACAACCCAACCGCAAAACAATTTAAATCAGCATATGTACGCCTTCTACTAAAAAACGAAATTTCTTCTTCCATCAATGCTAATTGTTTACCTTTAGACAACACCAACATTTTAAATGTCACTTCCTCTAAAAATATGTATTTAAGTAACTTAAATAAGGCTATTACTTTTGATGCTTCTCTTTTAACAATCGATGATGATTTTGAGGATGAGTATTCCCAATTTACCTTTTTAAAACCTTTGTGCAATGTTAACAGTTTAAGTTTTTTTGCAGCTGATATTGTGGACTACATTACAGGTTTTGTAATACGAAAATTATGCAAAACTACAAAATGCGAAAGTTGTAAATTTGCTTTGACATACAATCCCCACAATTCGGCGTTGATAAAACGAAAAAATATGGGAGGATTAGTTGTACCAGGAGTTGATAGCACGAAAATATGTAAAACTGCTGAAAAAGAATTTCGGATTTGTGAACAACTGAGTCAGTTACAGAAAAAAAATTTAATGCAATACTTAATTGTTGCAAGTATGCGAAAGCTTCCATTAAATATTTATTCAATCCTAGATGAGCACATTCTAGATGATAACCCCTTCGATAATCATAAAGTTTTACTAATCAAAACGATACTATTCGAATACCTAAAAATACGACTCCACCATGCAGCTAAGCAATATACTCGTCATTTGCAAACTAATAAAATTAGAAGCTTAAACAATAAAACTACAATATTTAAAGGTCAATAAAACTAAAATTCACTTTCTTTTACAGAAATGAAAAATTGTGTAAATGCTATTGAAACTCATTGAAAACTTGTAGTAGTATTTTAACTATGTAATTATAATTGTGTGTATTTATTTATACAATTACTTATTTTGTATATTTTAACTGTCATTTCTATCAATTCATTAAGGTTGGAACTTTGTTTTACCTGTATCTACTGTTATTTGTTTATATATTTTTGAATAGTATCTATAAAGTATTTTGTTTGTTCCAATCGATTGTTTTTTAACGGTATTTTTTGTGTGTGAAATTCTTTGGATCTATTGTAAATTCAATAATACTATTTTGATTGAATTGGACCAATATTCTAAGTACTTAAGTAGCTTAGCACATATTTTTTTTTATAAATGCAATTTAAAAAATGCATAAGAAAGAACACAAATGCGACCATGTGTTTAATTGATTTTTAAATAAAGAATGAAGAATTACATGAATATATTTTTCAACTGGGGCTGGGGAGCTCAGTTGATTGAGCTTTCGCCTTGAATGCGGAAGTTCCTAGGTTTGGGTCCGAGCATCGACAAAATAACTGCCGACCTCTAAGCGGTCCGTGCATCCAAATATGTCTGAAGAATAATACTAGGTGTAGAGGGAGTGCACGTTAAGTATGCTCCAAATTCCGATGCTACGTATGATGTTGAATTAACGGTGGCATTGAGTGCCTATTCAGATGAAGGCACGTCACCCGACTTTTTTTTAATTAAGACACCCGTCGCCAATAGCCCTCGTGTAGCTATAGTGCGACGATAATTCAAACTAAACTAAAAAATAACTTTGGTAAAAACTTATTAATATGGTCGTCCAACCACCCACTACAACAGTTTTGTATTATAAAACCGTTCTATATATTTTTAAATTGGAATTATTTTCTCAGACAAGAAAAAAGTTATTACGCAATTATGTTACTGGGAACTCGTTTTTGTCATTTTAGAGGAATATTTTGCTTTGGATCAAATCCTTTTTATTCCCTTTATTTCTGCCAAGAAATATATCAGCTGGGTAACTCATGTCATACGTATTAAACAAAAAAATAAAAAAAAATAGAATGGCTCGATTCATATTTGAAAGGGGGTACGGGCAGAGGCAACGCAAATTTTCAACTATTCCGTTTTGTTATTCTTTCATATATTCATATAAAAAAAATAGTTACAATTATTGCATAAAACACAATACAAAATTGTTGTATCGATTTAAAATTGTTTTAAACTTAAACACTAATACTGTGTTTTACTCGCACGAACCAAACGCATAAAAAACAAACATAGTCCCCTCAATTCTGTTTTTTAAAGTTTTCTTAACTCGCAATTTGAAAAAAAAAAAAAATTACCAGGCGCCAAAAAGGGAGAAATTTAACAGAGCGGCAATCCCATCTGGTGATTGACCTTGGATCAGCGTCAAATATCACAGCCCTAAAGCACGTGACGTGAGTGGAACGGTTTTTATGTTGTTAACAGCAGTTGAATAGGAGATTTGCATTATCGCTCTCTCTCCTTATTATAACTCTATGGGTAAACCACATCAAATAAAATTTACAAAGTGAACATGCACAAAAATAAACATTACAGAATTTATTTGCAACAAAGTTTTTTTTATATATATTTATAATATATACAAGTGCAAAACCTTTTTCCATCATATCAAATATCCAAAATTTTAAATTAAAAATTATGTTAGTTTTTAAATTTAAACATGTGCATCGGGTAATAAAATTAAACAAGGACAAAAAGTCCAATACAAATACAATTTAAGTTAAGACATTGTCAGTGATGTCATTGCACGAATCATGTGTTTTAAAATTTTATTCAGTTTGTGAGCTGAATTCAGCTTCTGCCGGATAGCAGCCCGCACCTAGCTCACAGTGACTGAATATTTATTTACAATATGGACAATGACATCATTCACAGTCTTTGTCCAAAATGATTGTTTTCATATTGGGCTTTTTGACCCCTTTTAAAACGGCATTAGCTAAAACATCACTTCCTAATTGAATTTCTAATAAATCTGAAACATTTTGAAAAATAGTGAGTTCTGCACAGAGCAAGTTTGTTCTTGCGAACTATCAAGTTTTCTCCAATTTTTATGTGCTCAGGAGTTTTGAGTTCTTTGAGCTCCCTTTTCTTGGCCTTATACTTTTTTTTAAAACTCGGTATAGTTCTCCTGAAGTTGCATGAAGAGTTCTTTTTCCATCAGGAGTTCAGCTCTGTCTTTCATCAAATCGTCCCCTGTAGCAAGTTGCTCAGCTGTTTTTTCAAGTTGACTCTTTCTTGGCTTATAGCTTTTGTTTGACGTCTGTCAAAAGCTTGATTGATGAGCTGCTGTTTGGTCGATACTTCGATTTATTGCCTATAAAAATATATAATTATGAGCATGCACCACTTTTCAAACATTTTTTTAAAACTTGATTTTCTTAACTTTTAAAATCAAGTTTCGTTAAATTGGGAGTTTAAAAATACGTAAATAAGGACTATATGTGGAAACATTTCTCTATACGATTATCTACATATTCAAGGAGCATATGTTTAAATGCCATATATTAATGTATACAGTGGCTATTGCGTCGGTGGAAAACATAGGTCGAAGATGATTCGATGAGGCTCCGGCGGATCACCAGTGACTATTCTCACTTGGGCCAATCAGGCCGGTGAAGAGTGCAAGATGGTGGGACTAAGCCCAGAGGAGGTCAAAGTCTTGTAGCAGTGCGCAGATATTACCAATTAATTGATAAATAAATAATTACTTAGTTGTATGGTTATGGAACCAGTACAATTTTGTTCGTAACTGGCTGGGAAATAGTTTAGTATAGGTCTTATAGCAAAAATATATCTATTTACATATATATTATAGTAAATTTTCTTAGCACAGAAAAATCGCAGCTCAGTTTATGGGTCTTAAACAATTGCAAAATTCCGAATCTTGCACAATGTGCTTGTCTGAGAAAGACCCCGTTAAAACTTGCTGACAGCTGTGCTGAAACAAATGACACCATTTGGCGCTACCGCTATCAATCCTTTAAAAGTTTGCCATATTTTGAACGCAGAATACGTATCTTTTTGGGCTCTAAAATTTCCTTTGGGGTCTATAAAAATATCGGTACAGTCAATTAAAAACCTACAATTTGGAAAGTCCTCGACAATTGGTGAAACTTCTTGCATTTGCTGAGATTGGCAAGGTAGGGCTGAAACAGATTCATGCAAAGCATGCAAATATGTATAAAATAGATACCTAATAGTTGTCTCAAAAGTGGAATATCTCGCAGCCAGATCAAGGAAATTGTAGTTAAGTCTTGGCTTTTGCAACGTAATAAAGTGTTGATCCTCTTCAGTAAAGTCAGTAACGTTCCACTTATAATAGTATGTTAACTTGAAACGCTTGAGGTATCCAAGGATAACGTAAAACATTTCTGCATTGGGTATCCCCGTGTACATGAGTACCAACTTGGGATCTCGTTTGATATGAGAAAGCGGAAAGTTCATTTTTTTGCTCCTTGATTCCTACTCGGATAATTTTTTTCTGAGCATGTCAATCTCAGCCTGTAAGACGATTGTGCTCTCTGCATGCTGCACTGGATGCGGTTCTGGCTCAAGACCATCATCTGCATCATTCTCAACAACTGTAGTAACTTTTCTTCCTATAATAGAAAAAAATTTGAATGTAAAAAAAGCTTTTGTTTCAACCACTTGTGGTTCCTTGATGCTCGTTATACAACAATTACTCTTAAGGGGTCTAAGGAGTCTTAAAAATGTGCAAAGAAGATACTACAAAGCCTAGTCTGATCTTTCATGTCATTTTTGAACTACTCAATGTATAAGTATTTTTTTATATGTAATTCTACAAGATTTATTTATTATAAAACAAGTTTTAAAATTTATGAAACTTTAGCAAAAACTAAAATAAATGATATTAAACATGAAGGTACTTGAACACACTTGCGCGGCAAATTGTGAGGTCATAATTGAAAAAATGAATAAGAAAATGACTTTATATTGTACAAATATGTACAAACAAAGACTTATACCTAAATTCTCAGCTCAATTTTAATTAGAAATTATTTTTTAAAAAATTTAAAATCAAAATTTTTAAATTTTTATTAATTTTTTTTAGAAAAAAATTCTTAAAATAATTTCTAATTAAAATTGAGCTGAGAATTTAGGTATAAGTCCTAGTTTGTACATATTTGTACAATATAAAGTCATTTTCTTGGTCATGTGTTCAATTTTGACCTCACAATTTGCCGCGCAAGCCTAATCACAGTGTGTTCAAGTACCTTCATGTTTAATATCATTTATTTTAGTTTTCGCTAAAGTTTCATAAATTTTAAAACTTGTTTTATAATAAATAAATCTTGTAGAATTACATATAAAAAAATTATACTCGTATATTGAGTAGTTAAAAAATTACAAGAGAGATCAAACTATGCTATGTAGTATCTTCTTTGCACATTTTTAAGACTCCTGTGACCCCTTAATCAGAGTGCTTGTAAATAAAAAAAACTAGTCTCTAAAAAAATACAGTAAAGTCCCGCTTAGCCGAAAGGTACGGGACAGGAGCACTTTCGGTTAATCGAGATTTCATTGGAATTTTCGGATAATCGTGAATCTTCCCTTTTACGCCTAAAAAGACGTTGGCGAAAAGAAAACTTGACGTCTTAGAGTGGTGGCCTCGTTACAAAAATCTTCATTCCCTTAGATACTTAGAAGAGCGAAAAGAAGCCAACACTTCAGATGTTCTCTAGTTTAAAAGAAGGTGGTACAGGGCTGCTTAAAAACGAACCAAAATTAAGCTGTAAAAAATAAGATTATTGAAAAATAAATCCAACTTTGTAAGTAGGTATTTATTCTCTTTATTCTTTTTCGCAGCATTGAAACAGTGCAAGACAATCCTTACAACTATTTGTTTCTATTATCAATCACTCATGCGTAATGCCTGCACATCGATTTATAATGTGATTGATATTGACTGATTTTTAAAACTTACTCCATCCAACATTTATGTCTCTCATCCATATTAATGATACTTTTTATGTAAAATACCTTCTAAGAATGGCTGTTATGATATTCATGAGAAATAATACTTACTTTTTTCTGGACTCTCGAAATCCAAAAATCTTGTTGCTGGAACTTGGAAAGATCGAGGGACCATTTTCCTTCCAAACCGTCTTTAACCCTCTAATGCATACTGTTACCGTTTGGTAACAAGTTACATAATACACTTTATTCTGTTAAAGTAGAGCTCCCTCTCGACAAATTTGTGTTTGTTTCATCTATTACATTCCATTTTGAAGTTTTAGTTAATAATAATCCTCATAGATGACAGTAGTTAAAGTGTATTCAAAATTAAAGAGTGATGTTATTAACTGTTGCGAAATTACGTTTTTGGCAGTATTCAAAGTATAATAATATTAATACTAAATTACAAATAAATTGTTTTGAAAAATTAATTGCAGTTAAAGAGGGTTATTTTGAAATATATTTAGTAGTTTTCTAGTCATTATTATCAAAATTGGAATTTTGTAGTTGGTTTTTGTAATATGGAAAAAAAAAAATTAAAAATTGAAAGTATTTAAATTCTAATGCAGTTAATTTTTTTCAGTATTTTTCCCATAATGTATGAGTATTAAAGATTCATATATATTTTTGCGGGATGAAAAAAAAAAATCATACATTAGAGGGTTAAAGTGGCTACTACACATCCTCGCATCAGATCTGGGATCTCTATCTTTTCTTCTAAGCAATGAAACCAATATATTATATTTAATTTGATGTGAAGTTGATTAGAATAATGAGCAGAACCAACTTGTATTAACGCTAACTAAAAACGACAAACATACCTTGATAATTTCGTCCATAGCGCTCTTTCTGTCTTTTGTTTTTCGGAAATCGGAAGAAAGAACAACTGTTACGCACACTTTGATGATTGCAGCTTGCCGAGAAACAAACAACTATGCTTAAATTTGTACAAAATAAAGCCCTATTATTTTACAAGTCTATTTAGAAACACTGTTTTCGCTGTGGCGTTTATTTGTTTACGCCCAGTGAGCCTCAGCGGCCATAATGTGACGTCATCACTTCAACGGCGCATTTAAGTTCATTCCACGACCAAAACTCCATTACATCTTGCAGCATGTTTCATAAAATAAATAGAACAAAGTTTTTATGAGTGAATTCTGACAGTTGAAACAAAATTGGCTTAAGAACAGGAATTTAAATGAATAAAGGTTGTTGCTGTTGCATGTTGATTGTGCATCTCTCCGCAAGGAAACACGAGAGTTTGGTTACACAACTTTAATCAATAACGATCATGGTAAAAAGGAACAAGGTTACAAGGGTGGAAAAGACAAAAGTGCATTTTTAACAACAGCGCTAGAGCTATATAGCGTAACAGTATTCTGCGGCGGTTACAGTCAGAGTTCAGAGTTCCATCACAGAGAACTATATTGGACCCGAGGTCACGAGCCAAGTGTATAGTTATAAAAGAGTCATGACTAATATTTAAATAAACTTAACTTTTAATGAAGCATAAACATAACGAACTTAAAAAAATATACTTGAAGGTTACATGATATGAATAGCAACTGTTGTAGAAATGAACGGAGTTTAAATATACAATTTCAGGTTACAGATACAGTATTACAAATATTGGTGGTTGAAGTTATCCTCTGCACAAGAACTACTTATGTTCATGCCACCACATCATCCCCCTCCGTAGCTTTCACTTCAGGGCAAGAGAAAACGAACTTTTCTTCCTCTCCTTGTGGTGTAGCTACGAGTAGAGGCTGGATTAACAGAAAGTGGGGCCGGCGAAGGTTGTTTCAACTCTGCAGTAGGTTCATGGCAAGCTAGAAAAGCAGGCTTTAATCTGTCAATAGATATCCACTTTGAATCTTTGCCAACCTGCAGAAAAAACACTTTAGATTTCCGTTTTAGAACACGAAAAGGTCCATCATACGGAGGTTGGAGTGGTTTCCTGACAGAATCGTTTCGTATAAAGACATGGCTGCATGTTTGAAGAGCTTTAGGAACATAAACTGCTCGCTTATCCTTCCAAGGAACCTCTAAAGGCTTAACAGTAGAAAAGGCCTTTGAAAGGGTTTGTATGAATTCTGGTTCAGTGAGGTTAGTTTTAGGGGAATCAAAAAACTGACCTGGCAATCTTATGGTTTGACCATATACCATTTCAGCAGAAGAATGATTCCAGTCCTCACGAATGGCAGTGCGAAGGCCAAGAAGAACCAGAGGAAGGCGATCTACCCAAGAATCTAAAGGGTTACACTTTAAGGAAGCTTTAAGAGTTCGATGAGTTCTTTCAACCAACCCGTTCGCTTTAGGGTTATAAGCCGAAGTGCGAGAGATTTCAGAGCCGAAAGACTGTGCCAAACGTTTAAATACAGCAGACTCCAGCTGTCTACCTTGGTCACAGGTAATACCGGTGCTATGAATTAAAATAACAGCTTAAAATCTGAACGTGACTTTTATTCAGAGCAAACTTAGATCATCTGACAAAAATAAAACAAGTTTACAAAAAGGGACTATCATCTCGAGAGTCAATTGGCTGCGGCCGGCTATTACGTCAATACCTCATTAACATAATAGTTCTCTTGACACAACAGCAATTACGTCATTCGTAATTAGCATAAAGTTACTCTTGTACACTACAACTCCTCCCTTCCTTATGAACAAGTGAATCGGTCTGGTGGACGTCTCACTCGAGTACTTCGGCGCAGTGTAGGTTCGGGCACAGTTACGGAAGTTGGAACAACCACACTACTCGGATCAGGAGACTCCACTAGTGGTTCACTATGAGTAGCTTGTGAAGGATCAAAGCTGCCGGCTGTAGTTGGCAGCGGAGGATCAGGAGACTCATCTCTATCTGAAAAACTCACCACTTGATCAGGCACAGTTAATTTAATTTGATCACCAATTTTACGCATTTGATCTACGTGGCGCTTGTGCAGTTCATCTCCTATTAATATTTTATAGTTACAATTTCCTACTTGCTCTACAATTTTCCCAAATTTCCATTTATCGTTCCCTCTACCATAATCTCTAATTGCAACATTTTGACCTTTTTCAAAATATCTCGACTTTGAATTTTGATTAGAAATTAAACTCTTATTTTGCACGTTATGCTCCAAGTCGGGTTTGAGCAAATCTAACCTAGTGCGAATATCACGCTTTAAGAACAGCAAAGCAGGGGACTGTTGGGTTGTAGAATGAGGAGTTTTACGATACTGCATTAAAAATACATTTAATTTATGACTTAAACTACCACTTTCATATTTAGCATGATTCATTGCATTTTTAAACGTTTTAACAAAATTCTCAATTTGACCGTTAGAACTGGGGTGATACGGCGAAGTTTTGATATGGTAAATTCCATTTTGCTTTAAGAAAGATTCGAATTCGGCAGATGTTAAAGACGGGCCATTATCCGAAACTAACGTGTTTGGTAATCCATATCTACTAAATAAAGATCGTAAGCATTCTATGGTAGTTTTGCTGGTAATGCAATTCAGTTCAAAGATTTCAGGCCATTTTGAATGAGCATCTATCACCAATAAGAACATTTTACCCATAAATGGACCTGCAAAATCTATATGAATTCTTTCCCAAACTTTACTAGGAAATTCCCAGGGATGAGTTTTATCCTTAGGAGGATTTCTTGCGTATTTGCAGCAACCAACACAGTTTCTAGCAAGTTCTTCGATATCTTTATCAACGTTTGGCCACCAGAAATAGGATCTAGCCAAAGCCTTCATTTTGACCACACCAAAATGTCCACAATGCAACTCATTTAACACGTATCTTCTTAACTTTTGTGGAATCACAACTTTATGACCACGAAATATCACACCACATTGCAGACTATATTCCCCATCGTTACCTTGTCCTTTTATGTCCTCTACACTTACCCCCTGAAGGAGTCGATTGTATAGTACTTTTAATTCGAGATCACACTTTGTAGCCTGTGCCAAATCATGCGAATTTATCGGTATAGTTTGAATTTGGTTAATCTCAAAAACATCAGCTATATCACACTCTGCTAATTCTGTTGATTTTATCGGTAAACGTGACAATGCATCCGCATTCCCATGTTTAGAAGTTTCTTTGTACGTAATAGCATAATTAAAACCACTAAGAAATATTGCATAATGCAATAATCGCGTCGCGCTTAACACCGGTAGTCCCTGTTTAGGGCCAAAAATATAAACCAATGGTTTATGATCGGTGACTAACAAAAACTGTCTTGCGAACACGTATTGGTGGAAACGTTTAATTCCCCATACGATAGCAAGAGCCTCTTTGTCGATTTGACTATATCGTGTTTCGGTATCACTCAAAGTCCTCGAAGCGAACGCAATGGGACGTTCTGATCCATCAGCTAGTGTGTGTGAAATAACGGCAGAGATACCGTAAGGCGAGGCATCAGTTGCAACAACAACTGGCAATTTAGGATCATACGGAATTAAAATTCGGTCTGAACTAACTTCTTTTTTAACTCTTTTAAAAGCAATCTCGCAATCTTTTGTCCATTTAAACTTAATATTTTTTCTCGTCAAGTTGTTTAGTGGGGCAATAATAGATGCTAAATTTGGTAAAAATCGTGCATAGTACTGAATTAATCCAAGAAACGATTTTAACTGACGGACATTTATTGGGCATGGTGCCTTCAATATAGCATTAATTTTCTTTTTAGTTTGACTTATCCCGTTTTTATCAATTATATGTCCACAATACTCTATTCTATCCACTAAAAACTCACTTTTAGATAAGTTTATACGGAGATCATATTTTTTCAAACGATCCAATACTTGTTTTAGTCGTTCATTGTGAATTTTAACATTCGGACCAGAAATCTTTATATCGTCTAAATATACATCTACTCCTGGAATATCTTTTAATACCTGCTCCATGGTTCTTTGCCAAATACTGGGAGCAGTTTTGATCCCAAACCATAATCTGGTACAACGGTAAAGACCTTTAGGTGTGTTTAAGGTTAATAAATTTTGATCGCGTTCATCTATTTCCATATGTAAATAAGCATTTGACAAGTCAATTTTACTAAATACTTTACCATCCGATAATTTTGCAAATATGTCTTCTAATCTAGGTAAAGGATAATCATTATCTTCGAGCGCTTGATTAATAGTCATTTTAAAATCTCCACAAATACGAATTGAACCATCCGGTTTCACAATTGGTACTATGGGAGTGGCCCAATCACTGGTTTCCACTGGTTCTATTAATCCTAATTTTTCAAGTCTATCAATTTCTTGATTAACGCGCGAAGTTAATGCGTACGGTACAGTTCTAGGCTTAAAGAATTTAGGTTTTACATTATCTTTCAAATATAAACGAGCTTTAAAATCTTTAAGCTTTCCAATACCTTCCTTTAATATCTCAGAATAATTAGATAAGAGCGAAACAATTTCGTCATTTGCAAGTTTCGAACTTAACATTTCACTAACATTGTCAACTTTCATAATTTCTTTCCAATTTAATTTTAAATCACGCAACCAATCTAACCCAAATAACGGACCTACTTCTTTCTCGCATATATATAAAGTTTTAACCTGTCGTTGACCATTGTGCTCAACAAGAACTTCTACTTCACCAAAAGGTTTAATTAATTCTCCTCCAAACGCGCGCAGTAACATTTCCGATTTATTGATTACTTTATTAGGATCAATGCTTCGGAACAATTGTAAAGACATAATTGTTACATTTGAGCCTGTATCCAACTGCATTTTAACAGTTTTACCATTAATTTTTACATTTAATAGTATTTTATCTTTAGAATTACTCAAAGTATAAACAGGCGTTGTATCTTCAATTTGATTAACGCTATTAGTGCGTTTAGTTTTAGACCTACAAAACGCTTCAACGTGACCTTTTAATTTACATTTACGACACGTTTTATTTTTATGTGGGCAGTCGTTAGCATAATGAAATTTAGAGGTACAACGAAAGCACCTACCTCGCAATTTAGTACTAGTCGAATCGGACTCCCCCAGTGGTAATGCATTGTCGGAATTAGCCTTCTTCTTGAAGTTTCCCTTAGTCGTACTCTTCTGAATGTACAACTTATTTACCCCGGAGATTCCCGATGACTTCCCTTGAAGCTCCGCGGTGTCTTTCGATGCAGTCTCCATAGCAGTTGCTATGTTCAGGGCCTTGTCCAGCGTCAGCTTCTCTTCTGCCAACAGTCTCTTCTGGATGGCGTCGTTGTTCAATCCACACACGAATCTATCCCGCAGGCTGTCGGTGAGGTTGTCCTTGAAGTCGCAGTACCTGGCTAACTTCTTCAACTCAGCACAGAAGGTGTTGATGCTCTCTCCTTCACGCTGGTGTCTGCGGTGGAATCGAAATCTCTCAGCGATAATCAAGGGTGGAGGATCCAACTGATTCTTTAGAGCTAGCACCAGTTCGTCGAACGTCTTATCCTTCGGCTTGTCCGGAGAAACGATGTCTTTCAGCAAGGCGTAGATTCGGGACGGCAACAGCGTTATCATCGTAGAAACCTTCTTTACTTCAGGCGTATCTGTCGCCAGGAAGTACATCTCCAAACTCTCCACATACGTTGACCAGTCCTCGGATCCTTCTTGAAAAGGCTCCATCACCAAACCCACGTTTGGCGTTCTGGCAGGTACAGGATCAGACATTTTGTCTCTCGTTGCTCAAAACTTTCAATTATTTTTTACTTTAAAAAAATTAAATCGAGCATCCTCGTCGCCAGTATTTGCTATGAATTAAAATAACAGCTTAAAATCTGAACGTGACTTTTATTCAGAGCAAACTTAGATCATCTGACAAAAATAAAACAAGTTTACAAAAAGGGACTATCATCTCGAGAGTCAATTGGCTGCGGCCGGCTATTACGTCAATACCTCATTAACATAATAGTTCTCTTGACACAACAGCAATTACGTCATTCGTAATTAGCATAAAGTTACTCTTGTACACTACAACCGGCAGGAGCACCAAAGCGAGAAACGTAGCTATACAAAAATGCTCTAGCGACAGTAACAGCAGTAATGTCTTGTAGTGGGACCGCTTCAACCCATCTGGTATACCTGTCGATAATGGTAAGACAGTACCGGTAGCTTTGAAAAGTGGGCAACGGGCCGACAAGGTCAAGATGGACATGCTGAAATCTAGCATTTGGAGTTGGTATCTGGCCCAATGGCGAAACAGTGTGCCTGTGAACTTTGGCTTTCTGACATACCTAGGGAACCACCTAGGGAAAACTGGATGCAAAACTATTGAATTTTATCAGCAAGAAACGGAATGAATTTTTTGAATTTCAGATTTTAAGCATGGAGCCTTTAATTGGTCATAAAGATTAATTGAAATGTTTTTACTTAATTTAGCCGACAGTTTTCCGGAAGCGTTTAATATATCTTTGTTTGAAGAAGATAGAAGTTTTCCAGGTTGTAATATTTCGAACATGCTACTCAGGTCCCAAAGACTCTGAAATATTTGTTTAGTTTGAGCAAATAATCTATCTAAACAGCAGTAGTATACATTGACTTTGAAATAGCATTCTGGGTTTGAAATTCTCTCATCTTGTGATAACTCATAAAAAAATCCAGTTCGATATATCTTTCGCCTTTTGTTTTTAAAACACTTTCTACCATACACTCTTTTGCTAAATCTTTGTACTCATTTAGCGAACTATTGAATGAATTTTGGTTCCTTAATTCGCACACTCCATTCAAAAGATTACTTAATAAAATGCTAGTTTTTTTGTAAGTCCTTATTTTCATGTTGTAGAGCGTTAGAAACATGATTAACTTTTGTCATTTGTGAAATAAAAAAGAAATTGGGAAGTTTAATTAATTTTTGCTTACGCACGTTGGGGGCCCTCGTAGCCCGGGGGCCCCGTATAATTGATGCGGCAGATACGGCGGTAGCTACGCCTCTGCTTAACTTTGTTTTTACCGAGTGAATATGTTTCGCGCGGCTTCGAAGGTTTTTCAAATTATTTTGATCAATATTAGTAGTAATAAAAATAGTGTGTAGTTGGTGCAGAGCAAAAGAGAAGAGAGAGAAAGTGGAGCAAATGAGATGGTGCAAATGAAGGGAGGAGTGGAGATAAGGCGATTGTTCTTATCAGGAGAAAATTGTACAGTGTGAGTGTCTATGACTCCTCATGAGCAATTGCACATAATTTTGAAATAAAGGAAGGTGTTGTTCATTTGACCACTTCACACATTTTTTTAAAAATTGAACATTAAAGCTAACTTCAATTTTCTTATTTTATTCCAATCTGTATCTTACTTTTAATCAAATATAATTTTTTTCAAGCTTTTATGGAGAATCATTAGCTGATGTTGATTCCGAGTCTACATGTAGAACCTTGGCTGTCTATATGTCTTGACTGTAGATATATCGTCTGAAGAAACTATCTTCATATTTGACCGAATTGTATTTAATTAAAATCCCAAGTTGTGAAAAATGTGAAATCCAAAGTTTCGGAATTCACATTACGCGGCCATTTGCATGTTCCAGATACAACCCAATTACTAGGCACACTCAATCGTATATTTTGGATTTTTGTCGCGGAATTCTACAACATAAAATCGCCTGAAAGGTAAAAATATAGAGAGAAGTTAAGTAACTAAGAGAAAGGGCTATTCCATAGTGAATTAAAAGAACAGGCTAATCTCTACACTAAACTAAGATCGTTCAGTTTAAATATTTTAAAAGCAACAGGGGCCAAAGTAAACTTTAAGCTATTGAATATTTTAATTGCTGGATTTTAGCAATAAATACACATTTATGTATGGGGATGTAAGTAGCCGATGAATTAGTTAATACAAAGTTAGCTAAAAAAGTCAGTATTTCAAAACTAATTTTCTAGCACACTATTTAATTTAGATGCATGTATTTTTAAATTAATATCATGAACTGCATATTTTCTCATGGAATTTGCACCAGAAAAATCTTAATTGTACTTCAGACATTTAGAAAATTTAAACATGAAAAATACAGATTAACAAAGAGATTTGAGAAAATGGATTACTGAATGTGTGGCAAGTTGTATAAAAAATTGAAAATTTAACCAAATTTTTAATTTCGTCTTAATGCCTGATACAGGCAAAAAAAATTAAGTTAAAAGTACAGTGAGAAGGATTATATTTCATAAATTGGTTGTTTACCTTGTAGAATATCTTTTTAACTTTACATTTGGCATTTCGAATACGACAAAACAGAAAATTCCTCCCCTTCAAGTAAAATATAAAAGACAATCTAAAGGCTGATAACTATTTTGAAAAAATGCTATTTGAATCTGGTACTAAAGTTATACTGTAATTAACCACCATCCTTACCAACTCCAGTCCCATATTCAAATGTGCATAGTATTAAATTAATATTATCAATTAAATTTTTTTAATTAAAAGTTGAAAAGGAAGCTGTAGCATAGAAATTAGTATACTGTATGAATCAGAGAAGCATAATAAAATACCTGTTGATACGGTAACAACATCGCATTATCTTTCTACAAGAGAAATTAGGTAACTGGTATGGGGTACAGATAAAATGGAAACTTTTTTTGGTTTAGTAGGAATTGCATGGTTTCTTATAAAAGCATTTCTTTTCAAGAAATTTCTCTCCAACAATCAAATGGCCATTATCTCCATGGATTACATTGGAAACTCTAAGAATAATTCCATTATCTAATAAGACAGTCGTTTTGAACACTTTCTGCCTTGATAACAAAACTTTCTTTTTTAACTGATTTGAATTGTACTCCTTTCAAATTGGCAACTGGACCACCTTCGTGTTTGGGTGACCATACTACCTCAAACTCTGAACTACTCGTAATTGACTTTTGGGGTTTCCGATACTTCAGCTCTAAAAATTTTTTGCAAACTTGTTGCAAAGACTTGTTAGGTGTTCGCAACCTTCTTTTTAAATTCCCTAGGTAGTTTTCGAATGGAAATGGGTTAAAATAATATAAGAGGCGGTCAAATTTATCCACATCATCTGACAGATGAATCAAATTGTGAACATTATAAATAATGAATCCGTCTCCATAGGCAGTCTGAAATAATGGCATACGACTTGATTCCTCGCATCCTGTGATATACCAGGCAACAGATGTGAAAATTGTCACTTGATGGTGGCTCCAATGTGCTGACTGCAATTCATTTTGTTCTTTGCAACAAAAATTTTCAGCGAAATCATTTGCAATACGATTTGACCCCTAATTAAGTTTTCTGTTCGCTCTTTAAACACAGTATCTTGTTTGCGTTTTATGAAAGTAAGAGCAAGAAATAATGGTAATTTAGTTTTTAACTGAGATTTAAGCAATCGTTTATACTGTTTGAACTCTTCAAAAGTATTGAGGCCTGTTTACCCATTCTTTCCAATTACACATCTCAGCATGTTCATCTTCAGATATTCCATTCAACATTGGACAACATTACATCCTCCAGTCATGCACAGTTCGTTATTTTCATCACATACAACAGATTTAATGAATTTCTCTGATAGTATGGTCACCTTTTTCTTTGATTACAGAGACAGGTTCTTTTATTATTGCAAGGTTGCAGGAGGTTTAGGTTTACCATTGTCTGGAGGTGAAGTTGGAAAGTGTTTAGATGTTCTTTTGGAATTTCAAGTAACTTATGCTGGAGGTTGATGTCATTTCTGATTTCCTCATCATGTTGTAGGGTTGAGGATCTTTTAAGCCTAGATTTTTTGCTCCCCTCTTCCAAGGTTCTTCTAGAAATGTGGTTTTCAGGGAGGCTTCGTATGTTATTCGTAAATTTAATTGTGGATAGTTTTCTTCTGTTTTCTAAAACAGTTAAACCGCATTCATTTTCAGCTTTGGTGTTATTTGTTGATGAGACCGCTCCTATGGTATACACATGTAAGATGACTATATCAAAAAGCCTCATCAATTCCTTTTCTTTTATTTTTTACACATTTAATTTTACAAGTTTGACCTCATAATAATTTTTTCTGGCCTCATGGCTTGATCTTTCAGCATCGATTGCTGCCATTCGAGCTTCATGCTCCTTTAGTATGCATTGCATTTGCAGCTGTTGTAATTTCAGCTGCCCACCTACTTCTTTATCGAAAGCCTCCTGCCGAGCTTTTGCAGCTTCAGCCATTGATTCTGCTGCCCTCACCAAGGCATTAGCATTCCGCTTGCATTTATTTATTATTTTTCGGGCTGCAATAATCTTTCTTTGCGATGCTGTGCGAGGTGTAGGAGTAGGGAGGTGAGTTGAGGTGTCCCGGAAAGTGTCATCGGGCATATGTGCCTCATCTGTCGATTTGGTACATTGCTCCGAGGAAGCAGGAAAGGAGACATCCTTAAAAAATCATTTATTAAATGAATTCATTTTTTAATAAAAACACTGCAAGTAGCATGCAACACAACCACTGCACAGTTTAAGTAATTTTAAAAATATTTCTATCATTTAAGAAGATTATATTTCACATTGATGTGTGATAGTTCCTGAGAATTTTTTTTATTCTAGTGAAATTACTGAGTTTATAGGAAGAACTTAACACAATATTGAAAGTTTAATGAAAAGTAGGGCACAATGCATATTTAAATTATGAAATTTAATATTTAAATATGCAACCATGAAATACAGTAAAACTTCTCGAAGCGACTACCATCCGTTCTGAGGAAAATAGGGAGTGTGGTCTCTTTGAGAAGTTTCATTACTGAGCTTCTTAAATGATCTAATCAATTTTACCAAAAATGGTTCAGTAATAAAAAATAAAAGTATATAATTTTCATAATTTTAATTAGTTATTTTAATTATATCCAAAAGCATGGTCCAATTTTTACAATAGACATTTCAGTTACTATCTTTTAAAGTCAGAAAATAATTTATACTAAACGAATCATAGTTGCCATCGATGATCTCCGTCAGTAAAATTTCTCATGTTTTGTCAGGTAATATGGAATACCTATCTCAAATTGCTTTCATGCCATAAACAAAAGTACCAGTAAAGAAAGTTCCTAAATGTAAATAAAACTATTTGATCATAAAATTTTTAATATTGTGTTATAGTTAAAATTAACTATGTTCTGTGAAGTATAATTAAACTTTGAATCATTGTAAACAGCTATCCCATATCACCCGACTGCCCCATATTACCCTAACTTGTAACTTTTTTATAACAAAAAAACCTTTTTAGCCATTGGCACTTTATTACCATTAGTTATAGTATCTACTGAAAATGATTGAGGTTGCATTTCGTCATAACTCGCGTGATGGTCGCGCCTTGGAGTTTGAGAACGCTCATAAAAATAAGCTCGGTCCCGCTCATATGCACCAGCCCTCCGTGATTGAGGTTGCATTTCGTCATAACTCGCGTGATGGTCGCGCCTTGGAGTTTGAGAACGCTCATAAAAATAAGCTCGGTCCCGCTCATATGCACCAGCCCTCCGTGATTGAGGTTGCATTTCGTCATAACTCGCGTGATGGTCGCGCCTTGGAGTTTGAGAACGCTCATAAAAATAAGCTCGGTCCCGCTCATATGCACCAGCCCTCGGTGATTGAGGAGGTGGCATGTCATCATAACTCGCGTGATGGTCGCGCCTTGGAGTTTGAGAACGCTCATAAAAATAAGCTCGGTCCCGCTCATATGCACCAGCCCTCGGTGATTGAGGAGGTGGCATGTCATCATATCTCGCGTGATGGTCACGCCTTGGAGTTTGAGAACGCTCATAAAAATAAGCTCGGTCCCGCTCATATGCACCAGCCCTCGGGCTTCCATGAAAACCTACCTACCACGCTTAATAAGAAAAACTGTCTACCAGACTTTCTTAAACAGTTGTCCTTAGAAATTATCAATAAAATCCCTCCAAATGACATAAAAATATTTACTGATGGCAGTAAAAGGGATGAACAAGCTGGCAGTGGAGTGTTTATTGAAACATCTGGTGAGAAGTACTCCATTCAACAACGAAACCCTGATTTTTGTTCAGTTTTTCGAAGCGAACTTATCGCAATTGACAGAGGGCTAGAGACAATCATGAGTGAAAGGAATTATGACAATATCTGGATTCTTTCAGACAGCCGCAGTTCGATTCAACACCTAAAAAATTGGGCTCTCATTACTGATAAAACCAGTTTTTCGATCTGGCAAAAAGTTTTCCACCTTTCCCAACAGCATGATGTGCACTTCCAATGGATCCCATCCCATATCGACATCAAAGGTAATGAGTTTGCAGACACTCTAGCGAAGCAGGGACTAGATAACTCAGTCCCTACCACCTCAAACCTCACATACCTTGAATTATTCTCAAGGCAAAAGGACAAAAACAAACAAATTTGGCTACAACCTCCGACTCACTACTGGTACAAAGCCAAAAAGCCCGGACTCTCTCTCTCTCTCCCTGGTGACAGACAGACTAACACCTGCTTGTCCAGGCTAGCCAGTGGACACCTGAAAAGTCTCAAGTTTTCTGCTAATCAAAAGATCTTCCCTCCTTGCCCTAAGTGTCAGCAAATCCAGGCATCACCTGATCATATTCTTGATTGTTTAGGACTGGATTGGGAAGACATTTTTTCTTCCCCCCTTTTGGTTTCGGACTTCCTTAATGTCAACGGATTTATTGATCTGGTCTGACTCCGTCAGACCAGATGGAAATTAGTAACAACAACAACAACTGAAAATGATTGTGTGGATTTTTATTTAAAACCTAACGAGTTATCCTTAAAAATATAAATGGATATACTCCATAATACCCTCCTCATTTCAACCATTAGATCTATGAAACCTCATGACATAAAAAAACATTTCATTCACAATTTTTTGAACAAAAAGCTGGTTGACGTTTACTTGATGGAAGCCGAGTCATGTCGTCTGACTAAATAGTCTTCTAAATGTTCTGGAATTTTAGAAACTTAAACTGTTATGGAAAAAATCAATTTTACCTGATAAATTATACCCTTCTATATTGTTTAAAATGGAATAACAGCAATTAAAAATATTTTCGGAGGCATTTCATTTGAATCAAGAGCAGAAAAATAATTACGTAATAGCAGATCAGCTCTTCCCCATCTCTATCCTCGCTTAGGTCCATGGGCTGAATCACAGTGGCGATTTCAGGATGCTGATTTGCAGAGGTTCCTTAAAAAAAAAAAGGTTATACAATTTAAGACAGAATCCCATTACAAAACTTGTTACAGTTTCATTACTTGACCTCATGTATAAACTTTACACACATACAATAAGAAAAATATAGTATGACCATATATTGTCTGACCAGGTTTTGGTACAATCCTACTTTAGAGTATACCTGGATTACAAAATAGTGATATAATATGCATTTATTTATGACATGCAATTAGGACAAGTGGCATAAAATCAATCTAAAGCCAATTGGAGCACTAAACTAGGATTTATCCAGGTTTGTTATAGTGATACAATTTTCGGCACATGCAATCATAAATTTTTAATGAATCAAATTTTAAGTAGGTGCTTTCGTTTGGAAAAACTATAGGTAATAAATAAAATGGATATCTAAAGCAATTTTTATTGCCAAGCTACTTAAATTACAAACGTACTGAAAAATGCATAACGTCGTCTGATCACCCTATGACTCTGGCATTAAAGAAAGTTTTAAACGTAAATAAAAGAATGAGGACAATAACTCACCTGGCATGTAGAGATATTCGTTGTCAAATTCACAGGCCAAAGGGGTGTTAGTACCCCCATGGATTGCATGCGCTCATCTATTATCGTCGACGCGGGTTCTCCGTCACCGCCGTCCGTTCCTTTGTACAGCAACACCTTATCTAAAGAATTTTTCTGTGCATTTTTTTAAGGGTTTTATACCGATTTATGACCTGGTCCTTAGTTCTCTTTACAGCTTCCTGGCTGTTATACTCGTCGGCTACTATGCCCCAGTATTTTTGCTTCCTGCTGTTGAATACAGCATTAGTTATCTTACTTTCTAATATTTCCTTGTACTTTTGTACTAAGGTTATCAGCACTTCTGTGTCATCAGGTCGTGTAAAATTAACTTTTTTAAAGTCAGATTTTTTTTTTGCGATGATCAGGATATCGCGTATGGTATACAAGCTTCAAGCTGTGAAATTCGAACACGTGAGAAATATTTTTAGTTGTAAACAACGGTCACGAGACTCATCCCGACCAATGATATGTCTTGTTACAAAATATGAGGGAAACCTGGAGAAGAAATGAACGATATGAAACCCAGTGAAATCTCGCGGTTGTGAATACGAATTTGCAATAACCCTCAACTTGTCCCTTCCTGGCAGAATTCGTGTTCTGGGGATATCCCGCTACTTGTCTCGAACTTGTGAATACGGCGGTTAGTGTCGTCTGGTCTGGTTTAAACGGATATAGAGTAGCCGCTCAGTCTCTATTTTGGCATAGATGTTAAACATCAGCTGACTGGTGACCTCCTTGAACCAAAAGTCCTTGCAGCTTATTTTCTTTCCTGTCTGCTCTCCAGTGCTAGGCTTCACTTTGGTGAAGGGCAAAATTATAGCAATGTTCACCTCGTGGGAACAGGAGTGGATGCTGGAGGCTGTCGTAGGACCGATGAGTCTCCTTGGTGATGATGAGCATGTTGTCTCTTTGCTTCAGGACAATGTCGCGTGAGCCTGTGTCATGCTCATCACCGACCATGATGATGGCCACATTTGTGACTGAAGCATTGAAGCGACGGGCATGTTCCCCAACAGGTGTTCTGCCAGCTCTGATGACCATCCGGTGTTCCGGCAAGACCATCTGCTCAAGGGCTGATTTGAAGCTTTGTACGTATCGATGAGTCTCGTGAAGCATGGCTTGGAGCTCTTGTACGATGAGGCAATCCACACCCTGATTGAGCCTGCAGCGCTGATCGATCTGCTGGTCGCCACCCATGAAGTACACCTGGATGTACTTGGGCTCTTCATCCGGTTGTGGTAGCAGACTTCCCATGCGGTGGTAGACCTGGCCCTGGATTTTAAATGTGGTGAAGAATACTCTGTTTGTTAGGTTCTTGTCTACACCAAAGGAGGTCATCAGAAAAGCGGAATTGTATTTCCAAATATTGGAGCGAAAGTGTTTGACCTTTTGATCATCGTCGATGAGAAGCTAACTTAAAACTTCCAGCAGAGGTTGCAGTGTCTGTAGCCTCACCTTGCCGTTAGTGGGGGCTGGGGAGCCCAGTCGGTTAAGCACTCGCTTAGCATGCGGAAGGTCCCAGGTTCTGGTCCGGGCATCGCCAAAAATAGCTGCCGACCTATAAACGGCTAGTGCAGCCAAAAATGTCCGACGAATAATACCCCGTGTAAGGGAGTGCACGTTAAATATCCTTCAAAGTCCTAACGCTGCGTACGATGTCGCCCTTAACGGTTGCGTTGGGTGCCTATTCAGGTGTTGACTCGTCACCTGACTGTGGTTCTAAAATACGACGCCCGTCGCCAATAGCCCTTGTGTAGCTCTAGTGCGACGATAATTCAAAACCTAACCTTGCCGTTAGTGCAACACATTCCTGGGGCCTCACCTGGCCATTTGAAGGCACCGAGAAATGTACATCCGTATCCATCTTGCCGATGATGAACTTACTGTTGGAACTGTATGCCTTGGTAGCATTGTAGGAGAAAGCTCCTTTTGGCCAGGTAATGTTTTCGGTTAAAAAGTCCTGCGAATATCGTCTACGATCCACTCGCAATCAGTTTATTCTTGCTTCTGGCGTCTCAATTATTCGTTGTTCGTCTCGAAAAGTTCCCATAGCCTCCCTGAGGTTCCGCAGTCGACGCTGTCGTGCTTCCTCCGACTCGGCAGCTCGGGGTGCTGTTTAATTTTCTCGAAGTTGTAACAGTCGCCGCTCTCGCTCTGTAGCCATCTTATTTAACCGTAAAACCTTTGCTTTTTTCGTCTTAGATTGTACTTGGACAATATGTTTTGGTTTTCGTTTAGTCATTATCAATACGTAATAGATCAAAATGGCAGAAAAAAATGCGTTCATTACAAAGATTGGTAGAATTTGTTCTGCCAAAGTAGTTAGAATTTAAATCTCACTTTAAAATGATCACTCTTGGTCTGCGTGCAGAAAATAAAATATTCTTATTGAAACCGAATTACACGATCTAATTTTTTGTTGTTTGCTGGAGTAGCTTATAACATTAACGATTTGCATTTTGTATTTATTTGTATTTTTTAACTGTGATAAAGATACTAAAGCTAACGATTTTTATTTTTAATATTTTTTTTTCTAACTGCTAAAAAGCTAGCAAACGATTTTTGTTTTAGATGTTTATTTCTAATTTTTTAACTGTAATTAAACTTCTTTTAATATCCTATTTTTTAGTCATGCAGGTAAAAGCCTTTTTGAAACACAGGGGCAGGGGAGCCCAGTCGGTTAAGCACTCGCTTAGCATGCGGAAGGTCCCAGGTTCGGGTCCGGGCATCGCCAAAATAGCTGCCGACCTATAAACGGCCCGTGCAGCCAAAAATGTCCGATGAATAATACCCCGTGTAAGGGAGTGCACGTTAAATATCCTTCAAAGTCCTAACGCTGCGTACGATGTCGCCCTTAACGGTTGCGTTGGGTGCCTATTCAGGTGTGGCTCGTCACCTGACTGTGGTTCTAAAATACGACGCCCGTCGCCAATAGCCCTCGTGTAGCTCTAGTACGACGATAATTCAAACCAAACCTTTTTGAAACACAAATGGTTGTTACAATCCTCTGATTATTACTTTAACATTTAAAATCATCGCCCTAGTGATAATGCTGATGATTAATGTTGTTGTAAATAAAAATTAATCTTTTTGAATAATTTATACAATTTCTGTTCCCCTTGTTGGTATGTCTGAATTTTCTTCTGTCAGATAACTTATAGCTTACCTCTGAGTTTCCAACCTTTGTTCAATCAACTCATTCACAATTAGACTAATTTTTATCGAGTCATGTGGTTTAGCTCCTTCTGATTTTCATACTGGGCTTTGATGTACAGTCCAGTGGACGATTGGTTAAGTAAATTATTCAAGTCCTTTTGGAAGGGGAAATACAGGGGTAGTATTGATAATTTTTTAAAAAATTCAGGACAGTAATTTAGCACAATTTCAGGACAATCTACACGAAAAAATTTCTGTATGTTTTGCATTGATTTGTAATGCATGCAAGTTTTATCGATTCCTTTTTTTCCCCAAAGTTTCGATTCTAACTTTGCAATGTTTTTTGCGGAGCAATCTGTAATTTTTACAAAAGAAAATTTTCTTGAATTTTATCATTATATACATATCGTAATGAAATGCTCATTTTGTTCTTTAGTTGGGCAGTCTGTAGTTTCGTCTACTAAAATGCTGTAAAACTGCTTCGGAACCTCTTTTACTAACTCTTCAGTAATATATTGTCCAATTTCTTCAGTTTCATATTTTGTGTTTGCCAACTTATATAAGTCGCATTTCCGGACGCTGATTCTAAGTGACTCTTAAGAATACTATCGCCTGCATCGACTCGAAATCTCAGGGCTGCTCTGAAATTTCCGTCATTCACGCCCATTGATACCGCACCTACATTTAGTAAAGGGCCAGAATCTCTGTCCCCTTAGAGCTAGTTCCTGGCGTACACAAAAAAGAACCGTTTTAATTAACAATTTCAAAATAGCTCTATTTCGTGTTACTGCACTTGCTCTGTGATGATCAATTTGGCTAAGTATATTTGGAGTTTTCCCTCGAATACATTTAAAAAAATCATCACTTGCCAAAACAGCATTTTCATGATAAATCGTATTCCCATGTCTTTTAAAATCTTCTGTTGCATCTTTGAATTTTGTAAAAGGTTTACAAATTAGACTTGGCAAACTGGTTTGCTGTGCCAAAAATTTTGCGTAGCAAAGTCATTTGTCTATTAGATGAATATTGCTGTACCTATTGTAGTTAAATATACAAACTTGTATGATGAATACTTTTATTTAGTGGAAAGCTCAAACAAATGCTATTTCAGGGGGGGGGGGGAAATGGCACAAAAAAGATTCTATAGAAAAATTAATTTTTATTCGTTAAAATCTGCTGTGGCAACAGCTGCTCTTTTTTTCTTTCGCCGTCCCAGTCACGGACCCCTACCAACACAACACGTATTCTTTTCAAAATATCTCCGATACAGACATCGAAGTAGGCAGCAATATCAGATCCTAAGGATAGATTTTAGGGATTACTCAAGGTATAGAAATGTACAAAGCTAATTTCAATATATGATAATAAATAAATAAATATATATGGGAAATAAATCTATTTAAAATTATTCAATAAGTTCATATTTTTTAAACATACAATGCCAGACAAAAAATTATATTTACAGAACCACACCAATATGTATCCTCTTGTAGTAAGAACAAATTATCTACATTTCTGTTTAATTAGACTAATGTGAATGAGTGGACTGCATTATTTTATTTTGCCAACATATATCTGTCTATAGGATGTGGCCTTTAGAGCGTTTGGCCTTTGTATGAGAAGCCAATCTTCTAACTACTGGGCTATGAAGCACCCCAGAACTTAGGCTTTACAGGGTTTTCTGAGGTAGTTGAGTTGAATACAGCAAAAAATTTAGAACAAATTATGTAATGGAAAATATATTTTAATAATAGCACTTCTGCTTGATAATGATATTAGCAGTTCTATTCAGTTGGTAAAAGGTACGTTTTCTTTTAAAAAATAATTTTTAAAAGAATTAATAATTAAATAATAATTTAATAAAGAACTAAAATAGCCTACTTTTTCTGTTACTTAAGGGGTCTCAGAAGTCTTAAAAGTCAAAAATTAACGTGAAAATTGAGACTGTTAAACCCGAAGGGTATCAACGCAGAGTTGGCAGTGGTCAAAGGTACACAAGACACAAAATTACTGAGTAAAGTTTATTCAATCATTTATAAAAAGGTAAACAATGCCAGACAAAAGTAAACAAACAAATTAAGCTAACAGTTAAGAAAAAATCGCATTATACTGTATTACAATTATATTGACTAGCCGATACTTAATTCATTTTTGAAACAGTTTCTAATACATCAAAAAGAATACTTAACATTCTTTAAGAGGAGTGCTCGCCCAGTGAGCTTTACTAAGAATCTTTTACATTTGTACGAGAACTACATAGATTCTGTAAACACAACAATTTTCTGAAGTGGAGAGAGAGCTAGCGTGGAAGGAAATGAATCGGTTTATATAACCCGCTTCCCTCGTCTACAACATTCCGAACTCTTCACTGCAGTTCAATTAAACCTTGCATCCATGGAAAAACTATTAATAATGAATCATCGAAAAATAAATTATTAAATATTAAACTTAACGATTTTATAAGTTATCTCAGTTAAAATAGAACATATTAATTTTCCTTTAAATATCAATAAAAATTTATTTAACAATTTTATGAGCTGATCATAACAAACTCAACTTTATCAATGAAACGTAAACAAATATCCACTTCATGAGTGTGTTGATCTGAGTAACAGAGACATTCTAATTTGGCCCCTATCATTATGTTTATGGAACCTTTGTAACCAAAAGAAATAAGCATAAAATACAAAGCATGTACTTTCTAAATCAACTAACAGATTTTATTAATATACAATAGTATTCCATGTTTTAATTAATTTTTTTTTATTTGTTTCAGATGCACATAACAGAAAAAATCCAATTACAATGCACATCATGACAGACAATGCAAACAACAAGAACACACAAAAAGAAGACATTAAAATGACGGACATGTTAAAAAAGATAGTGTTACAAAGAGAATAACCTCCGACAATTAGCTTTAAAAACATTAAAATTCATAAAAAATATATCCAGTTCCTCAGACACACCGTTATAAGTTTTATAAAATTTATACAGACAAAAATTTTGAATACAGTTATTCCGATTTGAATTCAAATAAAAAACACAACGTTAAATTTTATAGTACTAGTAATGTAATTAGCATCAATCATATTATGAAGAACTTTGTAAAAAAACAAAAGACAATAAACTTGACGTCTAGACTTAAGAGTACAGATGTTGAATATATTACGGAGTTCACTGGAAGGCATTTCACGAGAAGCAGACTGCAGAGTTGAAACTCTTAAAATACAAAAAACGTAAAAAATTATTCTGTACACGCTCAATGACACTATTGCTATTCTCGTAGTAAGGATCCCATATAGGGGTGCAATATTCAAGATTAGGGCGGACCAGGCCAAAATACAGAACCCTTAAGGCCTTAAGACTGGTGAAATTAGTAGTTTTGCGTTTTAAGAAACCCAGAATTTTGTAAGCCTTCGCAGTAATATTTTGAATGTGTTCAGAAAAATCAAGTTTACTATTAAAAGTCACACCAAGATCTTTTAACAGAAAAATTACGCAACAGGGAAGTATTATTAATATTATAAGAAACAAGGAGAGGTTTAAATTTACGAGTATAACTTAAAACACTACATTTAGATATATTCAACTCTAACTTATTTCTAGGGGGCTGGGGAGCCCAGTCGGTTAAGCACTCGCTTAGCATGCGGAAGGTCCCAGGTTCGGGTCCGGGCATCGCCAAAATAGCTGCCGACCTATAAACGGCCCGTGCAGCCAAAAATGTCCGACGAATAATACCCCGTGTAAGGGAGTGCACGTTAAATATCCTTCAAAGTCCTAACGCTGCGTACGATGTCGCCCTTAACGGTTGCGTTGGGTGCCTATTCAGGTGTTGGCTCGTCACCTGACTGTGGTTCTAAAATACGACGCCCGTCGCCAATAGCCCTCGTGTAGCTCTAGTGCGACGATAATTCAAACCAAACCAAGCCAAACTAACTTATTTCTAATGCACCAATTAAATATATTGTCAATATCGTTTTGCAAGAGATCAGTATCAGAATTACAAAGTATTTTTCTAAATATTTTTAAATCATCAGCAAAGAGAAGAAAGTCACTATGTTTAATAGTGTCACACAAGTCATTTACACTGTAAAAAATTTGGCTTGAATTTACTAACGATTACTTAGTAACTTTACAGGTTTTCACCATTTACTAGAAAATCATCTGTAACCTAAAGAAACTACTGTAGTAATACTAAACAATACTAAGTAAATTGATGTAACGCTTACAGCGCCCCCTGGCTATCTTTTCTAGAGATTATGACGAATCGATATCGCAACGATAAAAAACCTAAAAACGTGGGTTTTTTTTATTTTAGTATATAAAAACTACGTTAAATTATTTCGAAAACTTCATATCCGAAAAAAAAATGAATCTTAAAATTTCTTAATCAATAACATAAAACGCCTTTAACGATCAAGATTTTAACCTCTTTATTTACACGCAACCAAAATGCAAGTCCCCGATAGCAGAGAGGACTAACGCGCTGTTCCACGGATCCCGATAATCTTGGGTTCTGTCCTCGGGAAGTTCGAAATAAAACCTGACTAACAGAAAAATTAGTGGCGCCCTCTGGTTTTAAACTTTTGTAACCAGTTTACTACCAGTTTCTTTGTAAACATACAAGAAAATCCCCTGTAAAATCTACTAATTTTTCTTAGTATAACTTACTAAGCTTTAATTAGTAATATATACACATATTTCTTATGTAACACTACTAAAAAAACTTATGGAAGCTGAGTTTCCTAGAGAATTCTTAGTAACCTTACAGATATTTTTTTAGAGTGTATGAACAATATAAAAAATAAAGGACCTAGATTAGACCCTTGGGGAAAGCCAGAGCCATTAACAAAACCATCAGATACAGAATTCCTAATATAAACATACATAGAACGATCCGTAAGATAGGATAAAATCCATTGAATAAGATTGGCTTCAAAACCCATAAAGGACAGTTTATTTAAGAAAATACCAAAATCAAGTGAATCGAAGGCTTTGGAGAAATCGGTGTAGATGACATCAAGTTGACAATTAGTCTCAAAAGCGGAAAAAATGTTGCTAGTTAAACAATACAAGTTAGAAAGAGTAGATCTATGAGGGAAAAAGCCATGCTGAGCAATATTGATCAATCCACTAACTTGCGAAAAGATCTTCTTATGGATCACAATCTCAAAAACTTTGGCAAACGGACTTAAAATAGCAATAGGTCTATAGTTTTGACAAATTTTAGCGTCACCTTTCTTATGAATAGGAATAACCTTTGTATTTTTCCAGAAACTGGGAAATGAACAAGTTTTTAACGATAAATTAAAAATAATAAGTAGAGGATAAATCAAGTGCTCAGCGCAGCCCTTAACAATAAATGATGGAACATTGTCAACCCCCGTAGATAGGGAAGATTTCAAATCTTGAATAGCTGATACAACCTCCGCGTGAGTGATGCAATCAATTTTGATCACGTCCCCAAAATCACTAAGAGAGGTAGTACATGGACTAGGTACTGTACTCTGTTTATACACAGAGCCAAAATACTTGGCAAAAGCGTTGGCTATGTCAACATCATTATCAGAATAAGCATCATTGTAGAACACTTCATTAGGCAAACTCTGACTGTTTTTAAAATATGACCAAAATTTATCGGGTTGACGTATTAAGTTATTTTCAGTATTTTTAATATAGCTGGAATAATCATTGGCTATACTATTCCTAAGAGATGATCTTAAAGATTTAAAATTTTGAATACTAACAGGGTCATGATTGCGTAAGGGTAAAAACATAGTGGAGCGGCGAGTCAAGAGTCAAGCGGCGAGTCAGGGGGCGCGTTTTTTATTCAAGATGCTAGCGTCGCTTCACATGCACATAGTAGAGCGGCGGGAACTGTTGCGAAGAGAGCTTCATGTCATGAATCTAGTCAGCAAGATGCTATCTTTTCTAGTCAGCAAGATGCTATCTTTTTGACATTAATTAAAGTTTGCTTGATAGAAAACTTGTTTCTTGCACTACCTAAATGCTAACAATATTATACAGTATAAAAAAACGTATCTGTACAATTATTTTCTACTCCTACTTCTTTAAATATTTTGTCCAATGTGTACCGATTGTGATGGTCATTCAGCTGTTGATTCACAATTCCGTTTTGATAGAATGAGCAACTCCACGTTCATTTTGTGTCGTTAAATACTTTCACCTTAAAATCAAGAAAAATTCACAAACAGACAGTACCACCGGCACTGGAAGCCCCAAGTCGACTGGAGCAGCGCTTCAAAGAAATCGTTGGTGATTTTACGAGCGGCGAGTCAAGATTCATGTCGATGCATGCAGCGCTGCTTGCCGCCCCACTATGTGCGCGTCAACTTGAATGTACGGAAGATTTAAAAACGCGCCGCTTGACTCACCGCTTGACTCTTGACTCGCCGCTCCACTATGTTTTTACCCTAAATCAAGTTTACGAGCTTTAGCCTTAGACTTGATTAAGTTTAATAGTATCAATAGAATACCGCAAAGGGTACTTACTTGAGTGAGCTGCGGAAATAAAAAAAGTACCACTAGTGATTATTTCAGCCTTTATTCACCCTATAGCATCGGACCTTTTTGAGATTGTGAACAATTAACGTCCTGAATTAATTGCATGAAACAAAATTTGCATACCCCTCAGGGGGCCCACTTCGGTGGGTACGGGTGTGGCAATCCCGAGGTCCCTAGCCTCTCAGGGAGCTCACTTCTTGTGAGCACGGGAGTGGCGACCCCGAGGTTCCCTAGCTGGGCCTTTGCATTCTTCTTTCTTTCCTCCTTGCAAAGGTCCGGTTTTGTGTTGATTTCAGTCTTCTTTACTGTTTTAATCTTAGTTGCAGAAGGATTTCTTTGTTTTAGAATTGTTCCTCAACCTATTTTCTTGCGTTATTTATTTCGACCGAGTTTAATTTTCTATTCTCTTTTATATATTTGTATTTTAATTTATATATTTAAAATACCCAGTGAACTGCTTTGATTTGGACTTTTAAATATTTGTTTTATTTAAAATTTCATTGTTGTCGGGCATTTCCGACCAGCACGTTTGCCGTGTGCTGCGACCGACTGAACCGGAGGAAAGTGGAGTCCTGGGGTTCCTGCAGTGGCCTCCCATAGGACAGGTGTTAGTTTCCTGAGGCCACTGTTGCGTGCCCTTTGGTCCATGCTTCACTGGTTGACGGGCGCCAGGGGGGAGCCCGCCCCTGGCAATCGGCTCGCCTAATGGCACTGCTGTCCGGCGTTTGAGCTGCCGGACACCACTGCCATTTGGTTTTTTGCTCCGGAAAAGGGTTAGTTTTGCGGCTAGGGGTGCCCAGTGCGGATCCACACCCCGAACCCGTAACGCTATGTCCCCGTAGTACTGCCTAGGGACACTGCCAAAGGCTGGGCTTATGTTTTTTATTTGCGACAGTTCGCACCATTATTATTTTTAGTTGCCCAGAGCTGGTAAGCCCCTGCCGTATCCCGGCCACTCCGGCGTAGCTGCAGTAGGTGGGTGAGAAAGGGTAACCGGAGCTACCTGTGGACTACGGGGATGAACTCCCTCTCTATTTAATATGGCTCACACACAAAACCCAGGCGGGGGGTCAAGTCCGCCACAAATAACACCAGACACAGATAAGTCAAAATATTTATCAGACATAAGTTCTCTCTACCCTAAATTTATTGTCCTTAGTTCAGAATCTAAACAACTATCTCAGATATCACCCTTTGCTATACAGAAAGGCCTACTCGGAATCGGAGGCAATCCTAAGACAGTTAAAAAGCTTAAATCTGGAGATCTATTAATCGAAACAACAACTTATGTACAATCAAGATCCTTTCTAAGTGCTAAACTTTTGTGCAATATCCCGATCTCTGTGACACCCCACAACACCTTAAACTCTTGCCGTGGTGTAATTTCAGAAAAAGATCTGCAAAACGTTTCAGAGCAAGAGATACTGGAAGGTTTAAAACTCCAAAATGTAACGCAAGTAAAAAGAATATCAATCAAAAAAGGAAATGAAATAGTAAACACCCAACATATAATACTGACTTTTGGCTCACCCAACTTGCCTAAACAAATAAAAGCTGGTTATCTAAACTGTCCCGTCCGTCCCTATATCCCAAATCCTTTACGTTGTTTTCACTGCCAAAAATATGGTCACACCAAAGCCACATGCAGGTCTCCAGATGAATATTGCTCAAACTGTTCTGCCAAAGGCCACTCTTTCTCTTCTTGCCAGCTTCCACCAAAGTGTCTAAACTGCGAAGGCGACCACACTGCCAACTTTAGGGGTTGTCCTAGGTGGAAGGAAGAGAAAGAGATTCAATACATCAAAGTAACTAAAAATGTATCTTACCAAGAAGCCCGAAACCAAGTTAAAATAACCCTGCCTAAACCTAATCTATCCTATGCATCTGCCACTAAAGTTACAACAGCTTCAATAGCCATCCAGTGCAATATGATTATTGAAAGAAACCTGCAAGAGGCTAAATCTACAAACACAATAGCAACAGGAACCTCTGTTACCAATAGCAATGCATCATCCTCTAGCTCACAAACTCATACAACCACTGATAAATCAAGTTCACAGAAACCTCAGCGATTTAATAAGTCACCTGTAAGAGTTAAGCGTTTAGAAAGGGCGCCTAAGAAACAAAAAACCAAAGCAAGGAGCAAATCTTTAAATACTAAAACCAACAATAGCTCAGACTCCTCCGATTCCCCAGAAATGGATGTTGAGTCAGGACTCGAGGCACCACAACATCTGATGCCTCGAGATAAATTGGTGACGAAACATCCACCAATTATTTTCCCTAAATGACCCGAATAGTCTCGTGGAATTGTCGTGGTTTCCGACCCAATGTAGACGGTGTCAAGGCAATCATGGATAAATATGCACCTGATGTAGTCTGCCTGCAGGAAACATTTCTAAAACCAGGCAATATCACAAAATTAACATCTTGTGAAATTTTAAGAAAAGACTACTCAGATGGTGGAAGGGCTTGTGGTGGAGTTGCAATCGTTTATTCAAACCGATTGCCCACCAGTGTTTTAAACATCAATACTAATCTTCAAGCCATTGCCATTCAAATTCAACTTTCCCACCTTATGACCATCTGTTGCATATATTTACCACCAAACCATGTTGTTAATATAGGAGATTTGGAAAATATAATTCAGCAGCTGCCTGCCCCATTCTTTCTCATGGGTGATTTTAATGGCCATCACCCAATGTGGGGCAGTGGTGAACATAACAGCCGAGGATCAATAATGGAACAGCTAATACACGGGCAAAATCTGTTTCTGCTTAATGACGGAAGTCCTACTCTGTTTCATCTGCCTTCAAGGACATTCCATGCTGTCGACCTCGCCATTTGCTCTCCGTCACTCTCTTTAGACTGGTCTTTCGGGGTTGGGAGTGACCTGTATGACAGTGATCACTTTCCAATCATTTTAACATCGAGGAGCCCACCACCTCAATGCGAAAGACCAAAAAAATTTAAATTTAATGAAGCAAAGTGGGATATTTTTACAACCCACGCTGAGTTGACGGACGACATGGTTGAAACAGGCGATATTGACTCGGCTGTTAATATGGTTACTGAAACTATATTAAAGGCTGCAGTTTTAGCCATACCCATGACACAAGGCAGACTTCCAAAATCTCCTAAGCCTTGGTGGAACCACGACTGCTCACAGGCTGAAAAGCAAAAAAAGCGAGCTTGGGGTATTTTCCGTCGCTATCCTACTGAGGCAAATCTTATCGTATTTAAGAGGGCTCGGTCCCAAGCCCGTAGGATCAGACGCGAAAGCCAAAGATCATCTTGGCAGCAATACCTCAATTCTATCAGGGGTCACGTAACATCAAAAACTGTTTGGAAGAAAGTAAAACGAATTTCGGGTCGTTACGCTGACTCACAGCCGCTTTCTATGCTTAAACAAAATAACATTTTATTTACTTCCCAAGAAGATATTGCCGATCGGCTCGGATCAGCCTTTGCAGCTGTCTCCAATGGTGCTAATTACACCGCTGACTTCTTAGTAACTAAACAACAAGAGGAGCTTAAAAAGTTAAATTTTAGACCGTACCATGCCAATAGTTACAATAGTAATTTCACTCTATCTGAACTACTGTGTGCTTTAAAAAAATGCCATTCATCAGCCCCCGGTCATGATAAAATCCATAATGATATGTTAAAACACCTAAATAGTAATTCCTTACTAGCCCTTTTGCACCTTTACAATAGAATATGGAATGAGAAAGTTTTCCCGACTTCCTGGCAAAGAGCAATCGTAATCCCCATTGCTAAGCCAGGAAAGGACCCTCTAGATGCTAGCAACTACCGTCCCATTGCTCTGACCAGTTGCTTGTGCAAATTGATGGAGCGGATGGTTAATGCCCGCCTTGTATATTGTTTAGAAGAAAAAGGGGCCTTCTCCCCGTTTCAAAGTGGTTTCCGACATCATAGAAGCACCTTAGATAATATCTTGCTTCTGGAAACCTCCATTCGTGAAGCCTTTGTTCGAAATCAGCACCTCGTGTCCATATTTTTTGACATGGAAAAGGCTTATGATCGAACATGGAGGTACGGAATTTTAAAAGACCTACACCATCTCGGTCTTCGTGGTAACTTACCAGTCTTTATTCAGAACTTCCTTAAGACCCGTGTTTTTCAAGTTCGTGTCGGATCCACTCTGTCTCGAGACTTTTACCAACGAGAAGGTGTCCCTCAAGGCAGCGTCCTCAGCGTGGTGTTGTTTATATTAAAGATCAATGGAATAGTCGAGCAGCTTCCACCAGCTGTTAAAGGCACTTTGTTTGTGGATGATTTCCAGATCTCCTGTGCCTCGACTAACATGAGTACAGTGGAGAGACAGTTGCAGATTGCCATCCGCAAGATCACGGATTGGACTAATAATAATGGTTTTGTTATATCAAACCAGAAAACAATCTGCATGCATTTCTGCCGGAAGCGTGGGCTTCATCCAGACCCAGATATTACTTTAAATGGTGTGGCTCTGCCTGTAAGATCAGAGGCAAAATTTCTGGGTGTTATCTTTGATAAAAAGCTCACCTTCTTGCCACACATTCAACATCTACGGCAGAAGTGTAATAAGTCACTGAATATTTTAAAAGTGCTCTCCAATACAACTTATGGTGCTGATACAACATCTATGCTGAGAATTTACCGTGCTTTGATACGATCCAAGCTTGATTACGGTGTCGCTGCATATGGTTCTGCCAGACAATCGGCTCTCAAGTATCTAGACACTATTCATCATCAGGGTCTGAGGTTGGCTTCTGGGGCTTTTCGTACTTCTCCAGTACAAAGCCTTTATGTTTTATGCCAGGAGCCATCCCTGCAACATCGTCGGGAAAAACTATCATTAGCTGCTTATTTCAATATAAAAAGCAATCATACTCACCCGTTATATCCCCAAATTCTAAACCCCAAATTCCAGCAGTTCTTCATAAATAAAAATTCATTCATCCCTACATTCTCTATCCGTATGAAAAAACTTTTGGATATTCTTGATATAGATGATTTTAGGGTCTTTAATTTTAATGATAATTTTACACCTTGGGAAGAGTCACCTGTACATATTCATAATATTATTAATTTTAAAAAATCATCATTGCCGGACTCTGCTTTTGTGAAAATTTTTAATGAGCATCGCTTTTTTAATTTTTCTTTTAAACCAGTGTTCACTGACGGTTCCAAGTCTCACGCTCATGTTGGCTCTGCAGCAGTTTTTAATGACATCACAATAGCGGAAACACTCAATCCTTCATGCTCGGTTTTCACTTCAGAAATTTATTCAATTTATCTCGCCCTTCACCATATTGCAGATCAAAACTCTAAATCTTGGATCATCTACTCAGATTCAAAAAGTGTATTAGATGCCCTGAGTAATTTTTCACATAAATCTCATCCTTTAGTTTCAATAGTTGTAAAGCTCCTCTTTAAACTCAAACACAATAGCTTCAACATTAAATTCTGCTGGGTGCCGAGCCATGTTGGTATTCTGGGCAATGAGGAGGCGGACCGCGCTGCGAAGACTGCTAGTCAAAGCAGCGGCGCCCCCCTCAATCTACCCGATGCCAGGCTGGCTTGTGCCCATGCAATCAAAATAGTTTGGCAAAATGAATGGGACCTCCAAACAGAAAATAAGTTTCATAAGATATCACCTTCAATAACCTGGCCATTTTTACCCTCACCGAGCAGAAGGCAGGAGGTTGTGCTAGCACGCCTCCTGATTGGGCATACGAGACTCACACATGTACACCTTCTACTGGCAGAAGATCAGCCCATATGTGTCATGTGTGATGTCCCGCTAAGTGTATACCACATTTTAGTCGACTGTCCAGCTTTTACTCTGAGCAGGCTTAAATATTTTAACATTCTAAATCCATCTATTCATGACATTCTATCTCATCCCCCATATCATGCTTTGTTTTCCTTTTTAGTTGATATTGGATTTTATTCTTTGATTTAAATGTGTCACTGTCTTTAAATGGTGCTGTTAATAACCATTTAAACCTTTTATTTGAAAATCTTTTTTTTTTAATTTTAGATGTTGAATCGTTTTTAAATGTTTTGTGTCGCTTTTATGAATTATTTCGACCTGTTTTAAAATTTAAACCTAGTGTTTGGCGCAGTATGGCCTCAGATGCCCTTGCGCCATAAAACCCAAACATCCATCCATCCAAAATTTGCATAAGGGGCCGTCTTCATATTAAAAATATTACTAACTTTGAAATTTCCAATAGCAACACCCAATTTTAATAACTTAGAAATGTTAAGCACTCTCGAAAACCCTTAAATCTAAGTTTTTGTTACATTTGAATGAATATTAGATGAGTTATTCAATCGAATCACTTGTGGGTCTTTTGGGGCCCATCTCTAAATGACAAGCAAGCATGCATGCAAGGCAGTCTTTATTTATCAATTACACATGTACCGTCAAAGCGGGTAACTTTGGCCACGCGTCGGAAAAAGATTTGTTTCTCAATTTCTCTTCATAAAATGATCTCATCTTAAATTGTTTTACATTTTTGGAAAGGTGGAAACATCGCCTTTCATTTCATATAAAAAAAGTTCTAATTCTAAATCTGGCGATACTTCAAATGCTGTTTTCATTCTTACGAGCATAAAATTACAAAAATCTATCTCTTCTAACTTTTGTCTGGAACACTTAAAAGAACACTGAAAATATTTAAATAAAACACTCTATTCGATTCTTTTATTTATGGGGAAGAATATTACACCGTTTGTTTGATTCTAAGTTGAAAACTTTTTATGCCGTACTAAAATATTTGTAATTGGGAAGCTTTTGATGATGAATGCGGGTAACTTTGGCCATAGATGTAAATATTTCTTTATGGAACTTTGCACTTTAAAAAAATTATGCAAAAGTGTATTCTGTTTAACGACTTTTGAAAAATTCTTACTTTTATAATTACTCATTTTTTAGATGTTTAAAAAAAATCTCACAATTTTATACGTTAAAAAGATAAAGATAGAATGCAAAAAACGTATACCACTCAAAATCGCAACAAATGTCGAAAGGTAAACATTTTCAGATTCCTAATTATGAATAGATTATTTTTTTCCCTTTAATAATAAAATCGTTTGCTTTTTATAAAAGTATTTGTTATTAAATCTTGCTTCAAAATAATTCTTTTTCCTTATTAAAATAGAATTTTATTTTTCTTTTAAGCGACAAGGAATACTAGTATTCATCGTGCAATGCCATTCCACGATGCACTGCAATGTAAATGTTAAGTTATATACAATTTTTAATATCTATAATGTCTTATAACTTTGTTATTTTTTGGTTTAAACGTTTTAATATTGCTATTTAATTGGATAACACAGGCTTTAATGATGTTAAAAAGTATGTTTCTTATGTATTTCATGGGTGGCCAAAGTTACCCGCCCGGCTCTTAACAGTGTCCTAATTTTTTAAAGCAATGCCAAATTTTTATTAATTTATAAAATTTAACAAAAATGTTCGAAAATTATTCCTAAAAGTACAATACTTAGAATGCATAATGATTTTTTTGTGTTTAAATCGTTTTTGTAGTTAAATTTTTCTTCTTTTGTAAAAAAACCTGTGATTTTGGCCAAAGTTACCCGCACTGACGGTACTCTTATACACAGTCCCCTAAAGGGTAATTAAAAATATTTTGGGATTTACTCAGCAAATTATGAATAAATAATTTTAAAAATTGGGATTTCGCTTAAACTTCCTGTCGTGAATTTATTTCTGTAAAAATTTTAAGGGGTTTCTATTCATATTTTTTTAAAAAATTAATATAATAATTATTAAAAAATATAAAAATTGTTTTAAACACCCCAATATTTAATGCATTTTGTTTGGGTTATTATAGTTTCTTTTCAGTAAAAAATTCGTTTCATTATCTTAATTATTTATAGATTGGGATAGTTTTTTATGTGCAACTCATTTAACATTATGGGACCTAAACTTTGCACGTCTCTAACTCCCCTAATAATGCTTAAAAACTAACAAAATTTGGCATTTCGTGTTAACATAGTTCATAGATTTGAAATATGGACTCAAAAAGGGGTGTTACTATTGGAAATTTTAAAGTTAGTAACATTTTTAATATGAAGATGACCCCTTATGCAAAATTTGTGTCATGCAATTAACTAAGAATGTTAATTGTTTACAATTTCAAAAAGGTCCGATTCTATAGGGTGACTAACGGCAGAAATAATCACTAGTGGTACTTTTTTTATTTCCGCAGCTGTACTTTAACGGTATAGTTTGATTAAAGATCTCATTCAATATATTATAAAAACTAGCAACAGCACAGTTGACATCCTCAAAAGCATTTAAAAAATTCCAATTAATACTAGACAATAAAAACCAAATACTTAAAAAATCAGCTTTTTTGAAGCTATATCTAGCAGTGCTCTTCAAGTGCCTATTCGAACGAATAGCCACATGCTGCAAATACATAGAAAGGGCCGGGTGGTAATTATAAGAGTCTAATTTCTAAAGTTAGAGGATTTTCACAATGATCAACCATAATATTGCAGTCGTGTAAATTGGATAGGATAAGATCAAGATATTTAGAACAACAATTAGGCACAGTGTTCAGTTGTTTAATGTTAAAAAGCAACATAAAATTACGAAGTTCACTAGTTTTTGGATCAAGATTAAGTTGATTTAAAAAGTCACCAGTAATTGGCAGATTAAAATCCCCGCATATAAAAATATTGTCATGCAAATTAAAACGAGTAAAATTGTTAAAAAAAGTCTAAATATGTATCTACACTCGATCCAAGGGGGAAATAAGCCACACAAAAGATTATTTTCTTCATGTTATCCAAAGAAAGAGAAATAAAAACACATTCAACAACATGATTGTATTGAATTAAAAGCTTAGGCCACAACGATCTCTTTGCCGCAATGAGAACACCACCTCCACGAGACACATTAGTAGTACGATAATCCCGATCCTGGCGAAAAGTGATATACCGATCATCAATAACAACACAGTTATCAAAATCTTCATTGAGCCAGGTTTCCGTGAAGCAGATAATATCAAAATTGTCAGCCAACACAGACAACTTCATTGAACTTTGTTCTTAGGCCGCGGACATTTTGATAATAAAGAGTTAACTGGTTTCTACTAGATAAAATTTCGGAATTACTATTGGCGCGTAAATGTACATCAGGTAGTATATCAGACACAGGGCTAATGTTTACCGGCTTGTCAACAGTTCTCCTTGGGAATCCTCAAAATTCAAGAATGTTAATTCCATCAGGCCATAAATTGGGATCACAAAGCAAATCATAATTACAAGCTGCAGTAGATAGGACAAAAGAAGCATAAATATCTTTGTTTTTCGTATCAATCTTCACACAATCATATGCACAGCCAATATCTCCAATCATATCGGTAATCTCACTGGACTTAGTTTCTGGGTGAAATTTATTTACAAGTAGTCTGCGTTGTTTCTCGGATTTTATTGCCTGTAAAGAAGTAGCCGTTCTCTTTCCCACAATCACTGGGGACTTACTTGCGTTAGTCCGAGTAGCCTGAGAATTAGTTGAAGGCACGGCAGAGTCTGGAATCACATATCTTGCCAGTGGCGGTGCTGGAGCCATTGGAAGAATCGTAGGAGTAGAAGAAGATCTAGCGGCAGCCGCGTAGCTAATGACATGCTTATTAGATGACTCAATTTTCACAAATCTTGCAGTCAATTCTTCCTTCATTTCTAGGAATTGTTTGGACAGTTCATCAATTCTTGAGAGAACATCAGAAGACACTTCAGCACGGGGAATATCAATCGGGGGCTGTTTAGAAGCAGAATTTTATTAAAGAAGCAATTAAATTTTATTCGCAAGATAGTGAACTCCACTGCGCGCAAAACGACCGGCTGAAAAAAGACATGGGAATAATTTGACACAATTTTTATTATTTTATAAGTGGGCTGGGGAGCCCAGTCGGTTAAGCACTCGCTTAGCATGCGGAAGGTCCCAGGTTCGGGTCCGGGCATCGCCAAAATAGCTGCCGACCTATAAATGGCCCGTGCAGCCAAAAATGTCCGACGAATAATACCCCGTGTAAGGGAGTGCACGTTAAATATCCTTCAAAGTCCTATCGCTGCGTACAATGTCGCCCTTAACGGTTGCGGCGGGTGCCTATTCAGGTGTTGGCTCATCACCTGACTGTGGTTCTAAAATACGACGCCCGTCGCCAATAGCCCTCGTGTAGCTCTAGTGCGACGATAATTGAAATCTAACCTAATCAAGAACAACATTAGACGGTGTACCCAAAAAAAATGTAACTATTGGATCCTTAGATATTCAGACGTTTAGCGCGCAAGTATGAAAAACAACATTCCGAGAAAATTATGTTCAAAGATAATATTTGGATTTAAAATTAGATTTAAGCCTACCAACTTAGGAAAAATCCCCAGCAGAATAGCTCACACCTTCATTTAAAATAAATGTTCATTTTGGGCAGCACGTTTTATTCGTTTGGTCTTGCGAGCCTTCTTTGTTGAAGAAGCGGTTCGTTTTTCAGCAGTGTCGATTCTTTTTTTTTGTCCTTGAAACAGGCATTCGCAGAACAGTTCCATTGAATTTTAAGTCCAATGCCTCCAGCATGCTCAAAACAGAGCTATTTCCGCCGTTGAACAGGCACGTACCCATATTATTTGCTATTTTTGCAATAACATGTCCGGAACCAGAGATCTTGGGGCTGCATTTCCATATTTGGGAATTCAAGGACTCGTTTGGGTTTTGTTTTTACACCGAAGCACTTTTTTAAAAGCGCCGGATGAGACAAATCCTTGAAGATTGGCTTCATCTCATCGCAAACGGCTTAAGGCAAATTGTTTTTGTGACGGTATTCTGCCTCTTTTCCAAAGTGAACCGCCACATTGTATGCGCACCAGGATTTTTCACCATTGGGGCAAAACCAGTGCTTGGGATCTTCGTCGGAGCTAGCCTTGTGGCATCAAACTGCCCAAATTGCTTGGCGCATTTTCGAGACATCAAGGCAGTTATTTCTTATGGCGCTTCCATAGTAAATTGTTAGTCTCTTGATTTCTGCTATATCCAGGCGACCTTTGGATGTCGCCCTTAACGGTTGCGTTGGGTGCCTATTCAGGAGTTGGCTCGTCACCTGACTGTGGTTCTGAAATACGACGCCCGTCGCCAATAGCCCTCGTGTAGCTCTAGTGCGACGATAGTTCAAACCAAACCAGGCGACCTTTGCCTCCGATGGTATTTATTTCCGTCTGCCAGTTTCTTCCTTCCGGATTTTAGTCCAGTGAATAAAGGAATATACCATACAAAAGGTCCGGTATCGCTGATTTTTTTTTATGTTGTGTGAGACCCCTAGGTAGTAATAAATGTGAGTTTTCGTCATCCTCGTTCTATTGCTTTTTCCGCCATCTTGAAAAAACGTTCAAAATTTCGCCCATTTTCCAGTTTTTGGCCCATAACTTTTTTCCTAAGCATTTTTAAATAGAACTTTTCGACACAAATTTGTAGAAAATAAAATTTTCTTCAAAATCAGTAGCAAAAGTGTTTTTCTTCGATAAACAGGTAAAGAGCTAAAAAGCAGCAAAAAGGGTGTAAAATAGAGTGTTTCGAAAAAATATTACGTTCCAACGACTTTCTATCACCGTAACTCGCATAAGACTTCATTTTAGCAATAAAGTAATATTTTACAAATTGTAGGAAATTTAATTTCCTATATAATACACATATCAAAAATAAGTTTCTTTTAGATTCCATTAAGGAGGGTGAAATGTACAGAAACACAAAAAAAGTCATATTTTCACCCGACAATACAATGTTTTATTTTTTTAACCTACAGCTCTTTCCCAGTGTATTTTAGTGTTTTTGTGAATACCAAACTTGTTTAAAATAATTTTTTCTATAAAATGGTTCTGTTTTGTGTTCCATACGATAAAATGTGACGGAGCTACGTTGTTCGAAAAATGGCGTAAAATCTTGAATTTCGCTAAAAGAGTTTTTCACCACTTAAAATCCCAATAATTAAAAAAGAAATCATTGTTTTAGGGGATCATAATTATTATGAAACTTGTAGATATCATTTATTATATTTGTAAGGCCTTAAAAGTAATTTTAGGCTCAATACCAAAGAATTTAGGTACATCAAATGAAAAATGCGCATCTTTTTTTTTTTTAAATAAATGGACTTGATTTTTTAAAAGATTTCAATTTACATGAGACTGAAGTAAAATTTTAATTTCAACAAAGAATTTTAATAAAATATAAAAACTATTATATGTCCTTTTCGTTTAAAGTAGGCGAATACCCAAAATCCTAAAATTTTTACTGTTACTTTAATCTTTTCCAAATTTGGCATAGTGATTTCAAATATAATGAGCAATGCTGTTTGGGCAATTTTTTTTTGTTTAAATATGATTGATTTATTTTAAACGATGTTTTTCAACTAAAAAAAGGGGTTTACGCCAACACTTTTAGCATAAAAAGTTTTACATTAATTTACCTGAAATTTTTCACGGATGCTATTACAATATATATCTATGCCATGAACCTCTAACATCTGGTGTAAGTATACACGTTTTTTTTTTTTAAATGTCCAAGTGTAAGTTAATCGAAAAAAATCCTTTTTGTTGTGGTTAATTTATAACATTTTTCTTTATAATTTTTTTTCTTGTAATTTGTATTCAACTCTAGAGGGTCATTGCATGTATCAGTTCAAAACGAAGAATTTAACACATAATAAATGTTCATAGGATGAAAATTCAATGAGGTAGACTTGTTGGTGTAAACCTCTTTTTTTAGTAGAAAAACACCGTTTAAAATAAATAAATTATATTTAAATAAAAACAAAAGCCTAAATAGTATTATTCATTATATTTGAAATCACTATGCCAAATTTGGAAAAGATTAAAGCAATAGTAAAAATTTTTGAATTTTTGGAAATTTTGGGTATTCGCCTACCTTAAGGAACATCGTACCAATCGAACTATGGAAAAAATATAGGAAATATGTCATAGAAAATTATCAATTTTTTAGTGAGTTATTTTAATACACAATTTATGCTCAAAGTAATACACATACAAAAAAAACCAAACAGTATTCTGAGCGGCATTTATCATGCCTTACAGTTCATATCAGAACTAGCTATATGGAGAATTGAAATGGTACAAATGAAATTTGACAAGATAGCTGTCAAGTGAATCAATTACGTTATCAATCGGACTCGTTTGGGTGGCATATAAAGAAGACCTTCAGCTGATTCATCTTCATAGATTGAAATTGTGTCTAGATCATTATCATCTTCGTCGACGATGAGTGCCCTATTGTCGCAGGACTGCCCACAGCAGTGCTTACAAAGGTAAGGGCAATGCAATCCAGATTTTCTGCAACTGCATGCAGCCAAACAACTTTTGATGCATTTACATTTAATTGTTTTCAATAAAACCGCAGGCGCAGCGTCCCTTTTCGTCATAATAGGCATTGAACCTCTACTCCCTTTCATCCATCCGTAATTGAACGGATTTTTTTTTAATTCCTCTCCAGCCCAGCTAAAAAAAACTGCAGAAAATTTAAAAAAATTCTGCAGTTTTAAAACTGCGGCGATTTGGCCATTTAGGCCGCAGAATTTTTGCAGGTAAAATAACTTCAAAATTACTGCAGTTTACAACCTGCAGAAAATTTGAAGTGAGCACATTCACAAAATTTCTGCAGTATTTCTGTAGTTGTATCAACTTTAAAAATACTGCAGTAAAAATGCAGCTTAAAGCTGCAAAAATTCTGCAGTGGAATCAGCCAAATTACTGCAGTTTTAAAACTGCACTTCCGCCACTTTAATTAAACAGCATAGAATGAAACATTCTTCTCCAAAAAATAGAAAATATTCAATTTTAAAACTGAACATGATTTGGAGAGGTGCTTACAACAAGTTAGAATCATAGATAATGTTACTTTTCATATCTACATTAAATCAGAAGAAACCCCAATGCCATAATCCAGTCAAATCACTAGACACAAATAAATATTCACTTTAAAAGCGAAGTTTAAGATAAAAAGAAAAATTCAAAGCTCTTTTATATCCAGCCCATTAAAATCAAATAATGGACTAAAAAATAGTGGCACTGTATGCGTGAAATAAAAATAATGTATACTATTTGATATTTTAAGTTGTACAAAATTTGCATCAGAAATGTCATCAAAATGAAATAACTAAAATATATTACTAGGGTAAAAAATCAATATACATACATTTTAATTCTTTCCTGAACTTCGAAGTTTTTCAAACACACTGCTAATATAGACACATGAACTAAACACATTTTTTTAAATAAATATTTATTTTCCACACTTTAAGGCTTTTCCAGCAGTATTGAGTTTGTTCCTGATAGAGGCGCGAACAAGTGCCACATTCACATCAAATTTTGACGAAACATGTCCCTGCAAATCGGATACCATTTGCTTGTCCAACACATTTTTTGTACTCCCCTTTATGCCCTTTACAACACTATTACCTAAGTTCTCCCTTCCGAACACCACATCCAAAAGGTCGCAGGTATACTTGGAATAGTCGGTGATTCGACATAAAGCAAGTTTATGCCGACTTATTACAATCGACTGTCCGATCTTTACGAGATCAGATTCTGGATTGTTCTCCACTTCGTCCCTAGCTTCTTTAAGTTGCCGATATTTGTTCTTAATTTTTTTGTATTTCTGACGATAGCGCTCTGCCGTTTCCTCTGTCGTCTTCAGCTGGCCTGCAAGCTCGGCCACTTGCCTTTTGAGGAACGTTATTTCCAAACATTCCACTTCCTCAACATTTGTTGTAGGGGCTTGGGCTGGCTTTACTGACTCCTTTCGCATCCGATCCTTTACAGATGACATTATCTTCTTCTCCTTTTCTCCTTTCTTCACCTTAATAGATGCCATCTTCTGTCTGAAAATATAGAAACAGGAAATAAGGTAACAGAAAAAAAACAAGATGCCAATCATAACTGATACATGGTTAAACTCAATTGTTATTTAAATAAGTACTTTTTTAATGACTGCTTAAATAAATAATGTTATCACTCATGTTGAAACTTTATCTACTGCTAATTAAGAATTTTTTTTAGGTTATGTTATGTTATGTTTGAATTATCGTCGCACTAGAGCTACACGAGGGCTATTGGCGACGGGCGTCGTATTTTAGAACCACAAAGAAGAAATTTTTTTTAACTTGCAACAACTTTTACGATACTTAAGCAAAATTTTACAATCAATCTTGTTCTTTTACTATTAGCAGTGACAGATAATATGCATAAATTCAAACATATATTTTTTTAAACAATACGAAGAACGAACGTTATTTTTTTTACAATAATTATCTTTAATAGTTAGATATCAATTATAACTGTTACTGGCATTTTTCAAGTTTGTCTTTATGGTTAAAAATGTTATGTTTTGTAAAAATAATATTTAAAAAAAAAGGATTATAAACAATTCTCATGCCGTGCCACAGGTCCTGAGATCGAGGCCCGTACTTTCACCTCTCATAGGTGGGTTGATAAAATGAGTACCTTAACATGCTTGGGAACTAAAAACACATAGGTCCGGCATGAGGCTGACCCCCGTATCGGGACATATGTCTAGCACCCGGTTGCCCTTAGTCATGTAAGCTGGAATGGGCACGGCAGGCCTTGGCCCTCTAACGGCTGTTGTGCCGAGGATTTTTTTTTATAAAGTATTATATGCAATTAAAACATAATTGTATTTTCCAGAAAAGCTTGATAGATTGAATTGGCTACAACTCATTGCAAAAAATCAGGCCATCTTGGTTGTGGAAATATGACAGTTCTTCAAACCACAAAACTACAGCGAACCAAAAATTTTGTTCAGTTTAGCCATCCGAAATTCGTAAAATTTTAGTTAAAAATTTGAAAATTCAACTGGTCTTAAAATCTCCATGAAGTCTTGCACCTAAATACATGCGCTAGTCGAACATTTTATCAAACGGTAAGCTTGCATTAAGTTCTACGAATGCTCCGCTTTAGGAAACTCAAAGATGAAAATTTGTGCTGCCAGACGTAAAGTGGCAAAAACTTCTGTAATCCTACAAGATTTTTTAATTTAAACACTGTCTGGATACCTTTCAGTTCAGTTTCCAAAGCTAATGAGGCAATATATTGATTCATAATGTTACCAATAGTTACCAAATTAAATAAAAAAAACATTTAGATTCTTTCCCGCCAATGCAACCCTAGTTTCTTTCACTGATCTCTAAGGTTAATGGATCACGGACAGCAACGGGAGAGTTGGAAGTCATTTTTTTCTCTAAGGTCAACCCCAAATATTTAGCTAGTTAGAATTAACGGCCCCGGACAATTTTTTTCTCTAAAAAAACATCAGTATCAAACATCGGGCAGTTTTGTAGGACCCATTGAAAGCAAAGTTTAGTTTGGGGGCCCCGGGCATTTTTGTTATTTGTTTTACAAAACAAACAATTGATTTGCAAAGCAAAAAAATAGTTTTGTCAAAACTGAATGGCAGCTAGCTGGCCAGCCCTCTTCAAATCGACAGAATAAGTAATAATCGGAATACAATAACCGAAACCAGATATTCAGACGTTAACTGTAACCGCAATTCCAATGCATGCGCAACTTTACCCACAATTCATCGCTCGCAAGTATTAACAACGTCGTCAATTGGAAGAAAAATAACTTGAGAACAAAATAATTCAATTGTGCACGCATATCATCCGGGCAACTTACCCACAATTCCGCGCAAGTATTACGAGCGCCAATAATTGGATGAAAAGATCTTTTGCCGTATCACCAAATAAAATTGTTTATCGCTCCCTGCAAAAAACGCCAAATATCTTGGCGACAGAAGCATTATTTTTTTGATGATTAACCCTTTGTGCTACGAACTTTAAAAACTAGGAATAATATTTATTGCCTAGTAGCATTATTTCTTTAATTATTGAAAAGAATAAATATAATCCTAATACTTGGAACAAACACTAATGGTTCGACAAATTTACGATATTTCTTTACAAAAAATTAAGATAACTACATGAACAGAGTTTAATAGATCTATAGAAACACGTAGACTGCTGTATTTCAACGGAAGATTCATCACGCTGGTGCTGGAAAGTCCTACTTTTCTTTATACTTTGATCTTTTTGTATGATGGGAACATCTTTAAAATTGTCTTCGTTCCAGTCACCAGGCTATCAATGGTGTTTTCCATATCTTCTTTATCATCTAAAATTTGATCGGGGTTAAAATATTTGAAAAACTAAGTATTTTTAAAACTCACTAAGTTCATGGACACTATCATCTATACTTGTGTCACAACAAAAGTTCGTATCTGGTTATGAAAAACGAGTCTTCCAAACAACTTTCCAGGGGCTGGGGAGCCCAGTCGGTTAAGCACTCGCTTAGCATGCGGAAGGTCCCAGGTTCGGGTCCGGGCATCGCCAAAATAGCTGCCGACCTATAAACGGCCCGTGCAGCCAAAAATGTCCGACGAATAATACCCCGTGTAAGGGAGTGGACGTTAAATATCCTTCAAAGTCCTAACGCTGCGTACGATGTCGCCCTTAACGGTTGCGTTGGGTGCCTATTCAGGTGGTGGCTCGTCACCTGACTGTGGTTCTAAAATACGACGCCCGTCGCCAATAGCCCTCGTGTAGCTCTAGTGCGACGATAATTCAAACCAAACCAAACAACTTTCCTTTGAATCTTGATTACTGAGTTGCAACCAACAGGAGACACTATGACTAAGCATGAAGAAATATAAATAAATTTGAAGGATTCTCAGGCTGTCTGTGCTTGGCTCGAGAGTTGAATTGTGCAGATCCATCAGGTACAAAATCTAATTTTAGTTGCAAACTTTCACTTAACCCTACTCTGGCTATATATCGCTCCTAAACGGGTAAACACCCTACATTGTAAAAATGCAAATTTAGAATAAAAAGACGACAAACAAAATAAAAACTTAAAAGAACAATAATTATAATAGCTACTTACCTCCAAATTGCAAAAAATATCCAGGATACGTTTCGCTGTGCCAGTTTGTTTCAACAACTTTTTTCTTGTCCCAATTTAGGAAATCAATCGTTTTTAGCTGTGCAGTCGGAAGTGCTTCATTTAACTTTAGTATGGAGTATTTTCTCTCCTCGAAAAAATAAACTAATACGTACTGCATTTATATCGTATTGAAAAATTAAAATTATCAGTTTAATAGAAAAAACTATAAACAGGCTTGGATATGGCGCTTCGCTTAGCTAGCGTGTTTGCGTTTTCGTTGTCATTACCAATTTCTAAAGCTTGGTGAAAACAGAGAAATAATTTCATTAATCACACGAAATTTAAAAGGAAATACGAGAAATTAAAAAAAATATATTAATAAAAATCTGGATAACAGAAAAAAGACATACGGACAAAATATAAATATAAATCCATTCAATGTATGTAAGTAGTAAATAAAAAAACTTAGAAAGTGGTATACTTGTTAGCGTTTGTCTAATTGAAATCCAAATCTTTTTGATAATTTTGAAACAAGAGTTTTGAAATTCAATCAAACAATTCATCATTAATCTGATAATTAAATTCATAAACTTCATTAGTATTTCGTTAAAACATTGACAGTTATTAATTTAGAATTACAATAAGATTTTTTGCTAATGAAATAACGAATAATGCAAAATAAAACTTATGGTGATTCTTTTTAATTGTCATAAATGATTGAAACTTATCCATTAATTTTTGTTTTTCTTCGATCAGCGCTCTGTCCCATAGAGCTTTATGGCCAAATGACATTGACAAACTAGACATGTCGAGAGAAATAATTTATTTTCATACAGCATTTCTACTGTCTTGACTGTAGACTTGAAAAGTGTGCCCATTATATTTCCGAACAGGATATAATTTCGATATTTGCAACCAGTACAACGCCGGATATATACAGCTATAGTTTACTTAGTTATTTCGAGTTACTACTTAAAAAACAAACTCTTCAATAGCAATTTTCCAGATTTTATTTTATGTACCGCATGTAAACTTAATATTTAATGTTGTAAATTAATAGAATAATCTGACTTTTCACTTTTGATATTCACAAGCATATTTTTCCTCGCGGCAAGCCGCTTTGGTTGTTTTTGAAATGAATACTATTCAGTTCTTAACCATTAATGTATGGAATTATCTTGTTCCGAAATTATACGAATTAAAATATATATATCTATCGAATATATATATTTTTTCAGATTCTGTTCAATAATTTTAACTTAGAAATATTCAGAAGCATTTGTTTGGCCCCAACCGTGACTGTTATATTATTTAGATTTTTGATTTGTTGTTTAGCCATGCCGATAAACATTTTTTGATGAACAAGCATTTATACTGTTTCAAAAAAATATATAAGTCATGTCCAAAAGCTATAAACAATTTCTGTGGAGGGATAAATCCGTACCTGTTCGAACCTTTACTCGCTACAGATTGGACGCCCTGACTGATGTAAAGTGCCAGGATGTAAATGATAGCATGCATCATTCAAGCAGTGATGAATCACGTCAAGAATCAGAAACGTGTAAAATGTTTAATGATTCAATAAATTCTAAATCAAGTTCCAGTTGCAGTATTCCGTCTAACGAATCTAAGTCTGATATTGATGATGAAAATTTACCGGAAGACTGTCATTCAATAAACGATGGATTAGAAAATCTAATTAAACAATCTAGAAAACCACTGTATGAATCAGCTGATGTTACCAGTTTGGAAGCTTTTGTAAGCATTTTAGCCTACTCTATTAAATTCAATCTTTCAAAAACTTGTGTTGATGGATTGCTAAAGCTATTAAAAAGTATTCTGCCACCTTCTAACCTACCAGAAACTAAATATCTTTTTTACAAAGATACGTCAGTTAGCAATAGCTCATGCGAGATACATCTATATTGTCCTCATTGTGACAGCTATCTGTGTAAGTTCGGTAATGAAAATGAACTGAACAAATGTTCAACATGTTCAGAACCTTTCATTAGAGATGAATTGATAGAGAAAGGAATTTTTTTTATGTATATGCCCCTCTCGTACCAACTAAAAACAAAACTTGAAAATGAGGATCTAATTAGAAAAGTTTGTCTTCAAATCCAAATTTCACGATACTTTCGGCACTTACAGAGATGTCATAGATGGAGATTTATACCGTTCTATTGATGGTTTAACTGATCCAAATAATCTAAATATCTCTATTCAATTTAATTGTGATGGAATTCCTCTTTATAGAAAGAGTAGATATGATATTTGGCCCATTCAGGTTTTAGTTAATGAACTTGAGCCTCTTGAGAGAAAAAGAAATGTTATGATGTGTGGCTTGGCCAAAAGAAACCAAATATGAATGAATTTTTGGTACTATAGTTGAAGAACTAAATAAATTAAATAGCGATGGCCTGAAATGGGGAGATACCAGGTAGCATATGGCAACTATCAAAACAACGAAAGTGTTTACATTAATATGTAGCAGTGATGCACCAGCTCGTTGTGCTATGCAAAATTTTAAACAATTTAATGGAAAATTCGGTTGGGGGTTTTGTGAAGAAGAGGGTGAAAGAGTGGTGAAAGGAAAGGGACATTGCCGAGTCTATACTTTTAATGGGCAAGTAGCTTCAAAACGAACATTTGAAAACTCTGTTGAACATGCCGAAAATGCACTGTTGGAGAAGCTGTCAAAGAAAACTCTGTTGAACATGCCGAAAATGCACTGTTGGAGAAGCTGTCAAAGGTGTCAAGGGTCCATCCATACTAATGAACTTGTATCCTACTTTCAATCTGATTGACGGATTTAGCAAACGTAGTCGGATACCTTAACAGTTCTTTTTTAACATATTACGCCTATATTATTTGTAGCATCAAACAAATCACTATCTTCATTTTGAAATATCGGATCATTTTTAACAACCACGTATGGCAATTATATACAGAAAAGTACAGGGCGGCCCAGAAGAAAGTAGACCCTATACCGAAGCTATATTTTGCTATTTCCAAAATTCCCCTGAGAAAACCTACTCACTTAAACAAAAAAAGAAAATAAAAATTAATTTCCGATTTTCTTAGCCTAAATTTTTATTTTTTTAAAATTTCATTTCTTTGTCTTTTTTATGTTATTTTTTTTTTCAGGAGCATGGACTTCTCATAGTCATATCAGGGGAATTTCGGAAATAGCAAAATATAATTTCGGTATACTCTTTTCTGGGCCACCCTGTATAATGCATGTTCACACAAATTATACAGTATAGGAACGAAAGTATGAATAACTTTTTATAGTACCGTATTAGCCCAGGAAAAACTATTATTTTAGACTAAGACTGATGTACCTGCAATTGCTGCGGGTCCTCATTTTCTACAATCTCTATTCCTTCTGTGTCAAATGAATGATCACCTGGACGCACGTTGGCATCTTCTTCAGCTGTCGGTAAAATTGCATTTCCTTCTTCAGCAACTGTCATGGCGTATGTATTCAAACACTCGTTAATTTGCGCTAGGTAATTGTCCCGATCTGTAATACTTTTTACAAATGAATAAAATTTTAGTGTTGGATCGAGAAACGTTGCAACTAAATGTAGTGTGGTAATTGAGTCCCAACTTTTAGCATCTAAAGCTGCCACAAACTCTCTCTTCATAAATCGCAATTCTGGAGAATCAGTAGCAATTCTAGTTTCCCATGCATTTCTTAGCAAATAAAACGCTGGTGTTACACTTTGTAAAGTAGCTATTGTCGAAAACTCAAGAACGTCGAATACACGCGAAACTTTATCAAAAAACGATATTGTTTCTTCAAGGAGATTTTTATTTATATCTTCTAATAAACCCAATCGTCCGCGAGATCTCAATGTATCAGCCAAAATACTTATGTTCCCCGTCCACAATTTTGATATTATCGCTTACGGAATTAAACTTATTCATCAAAGATCGCCATGGTCGTGTTTTACTGCCTTGCTTAAGGGATGTGGGGAGCTTATCTTGCACCTCTGTTGTTTTCTTCACGTAGGTCACTAAATTGCTGGCATTTTCGTCTAACACTCGAATATTTTCGTTTTTAGACTTGCACTCCTCCCACGCTGTTGATATTGTGGTATTAAGCCGATGACACGCGCAAACAATACGGGTATTCTGTCTCGTTGCTGCTACAATGTTGCTACCTTTATCTGTGGTAACAGGTGTATCAGTTACGTCACAGCCAACTTCAGTAAGCACATGGTCTATAGCAGCTTCAATATTGTCAGCTGTTTTCTTTTCAGGAAAATTCTGGCAAGAATAAATACATCTTCGAAGCAACCACAGTCCCTTGTCAGACTCTTCCACCCAAAAGAACGTTATGTCCAAATAACTGCGTTGGATTACATTATCGCTCCACAGGTCTGGTGAAGGATATACTTTTTTACTGGGATGCAACTTTTCAGCGAATCTCGCACTTTTTCTTTCAGGGAAAACATTAACTTAACAGTTTCTTTCCATACAGTTTTTCTGCCACACAATACTTTAGACGCGTCAATATTTCCGTATTTAGCACCAATTGAAATGAGACGACTGGAATAGTTTATGAAATGCTCGTTATTTGACACATTGAAAGATAGGTGAGCTCCTGCAGTTAACATAACTTGATGACGATGCACTTCATTAAGATCTGCTTTTGTTATAGACGGTTTTGTATTCTTAAATGTAGAAGTCACCTTTCGCACTCCTAACTGCTGTTGAGTAGGTGAGCAGGTTTTCAGATGATCAGTAAGATTCTTCGTCCCAAAATCTGAATAAAGGAGAACATTAATGAATAAAGAGCACATAAATGATGCACGCAGGTGAGAGGTGACAAGAAACACCTCTTATTATAGTTTGTAGACAATGTGCATGTTTTTTTTATTTTAGCTTCCACAATACGTTTATAACGTCAAAAAAGGAAGGTTTTATAATCGTTCAGTCTGTCTGTTTGTCCGTCCGTCACCCACTTTCACAGAAAGAACCACAATTCCCACAAACAAGAGGGATTTGACATATCTAATTCAAATTGACTTTAAAAGATAATTTCTTTTGGAAACTGTTTATTACACCTTCTTTAATGTTATGACCCTCCAGCTAGTTCTTAATTAAACTAGAACGTATTTTTAAAAAATGTTACGTGTGATATCGAAAAAAAAAAAGATTTAAAAAAAAAAATTAATAAAGTAAAAGGTTTTTAAAAAAATTTCTATAAAAGATACAAATAAGATGGAGGGTCATCACATGCTTTATATAATACAGATCATATAACTGAAAACAGAATAAAAAAATGTATAATAGAACTTGAGAAATCATTGTCGAAGTGAAGCAATATATACAAATAAACACATTCCTCAGAAAATCAGTTTGAAGTTTTCGAAAAAAAATTTCGACAGAAATACTGGAAATAAAATTGAAAAAAAAAATTGGACATTGATAAGTCATTAAAATCATATTATAATCATCAAAGATTGAAAATCATATTGATTTATGTTTTATAAGCTAATATCTAGGTTAACTCTTGTGTAATATGAAAAACATTCAGCAGATAACTATTAATATGTTTCATGTTTCAATGATATATATATAATATAAAGCCAGATAAAATTTAGCATAAAGTTATTTGAATAGTACTGGAAAACATAAAAAAAAACATGTGTTAAGTAAACTATTGTAATAATATTTATGTAACAACATTTTATTCAAGATTAGTTTAATACCTGATTTATTGAGAGAAATATCTATAGGTTTAACAACCACCAGCAATATAAGTATGGCCTTCTTTTTGGCAAATTTTGTCGGATTTCATTTTTCTAATACCATTTTTCATTTTCTAATTGCTGGCGTGGAATGCCGAGCACATTCGGATATTCGGGTTTAATCCTTTTTTCGAACTCCTTCGACCATGAAATGTCCAGGAGTGACACCCAGGCGCTTCATTACTTCCAACTCGGCCTTGGAGCCAGAATTGAAGTGGAGCACAGCACCATAAGTTGCCAACTTTAAAACATCAATTCCAGCAAACTTGGATTTTGGGCACCTTTTCCAAATCGTTCCATGAAAACTTTCATTGGCATTTTGAGTCTTGCCATGCAAGCACTTTTCAAGCATTTTTGGATCTGTCAGACGCTCGTAGATGGGCTTGATGTATTTCAAAATGTCAAACGGTAAACCATCTTTGTGTTTGTATTCTTCAGTTTTTCCCGCAGCAGCTGCCTTTTGATAAGAACACCAGCTTTCGGAACCTGTAGGGCATTGGGTATGCGGTGGATGGGTATCCTTAGCGGCCAGGTGATCCAAATAGCAGTCGACATCTCTTTGACCGATGATGTGTTTTGTCTCAAAGCCATCCCAAAATAATTCTGCATTTTATTTATTCTATTTAAAGAAAGTTTTCCAACACCTCACTTTATCTTCTTTCTTCAGCTTTCGCTGCCCTTGCGCCATAAAACCCAAACATCCATCCATCTTCAGCTTTCGCAGGGTAGAACCTACACTCTTAAAAATGAATGCTCAAAAACGACGAAATTTTCCTTAATTTTGAGGATTCAGTTTCCTGGCAAATGCTCCGAGTTTTCCTTTCCTCAAAGTGAGGACATTTGAATCGTCATTTTTTTGAGGATTTGAATGTCGTCTAATCTAAAGAAATATTTCGGCATTTTTGAGCATGTGAATTTAGTTGTTTTGAGAGCTAGTTTCCTTAAATTGAGGATTGTTATTCTTAATTTGAGAGTTTGGCATCGTCATTTTTGAGCATGTGATTTTGTTTTTATAGTTCTGGTTACGTTAAATTGAGGATTGTTATACTTGATTTGATAGTTTGGTATCGTTATTTTTGAGTATGTGATGCTGTTTTGATAGTTCCGGTTTCGTTAAATTGAGGATTATTATTGTTCATTTGAGAGTTTTGCATCGTCATTTTTGAGCATATATATTTATTGCTCGGGCAGTTCTATAGTTAAACTCATAGTTTCCTTGCACAGAAGCCACGACCATGGGCGGAGCTATAAAACGCGCGGGGCAATCAGATGAAGAGAAAATTTCAGTCGTGTTATTTTGTCTTCATCTAATTGTTCCGTGCGTTTTATAGCTCCTCCCATGGTCGTGGCTTCTGTGCAAGGAAACTATGAGTTTAACTAGAGTTACGTCGTATTCGGTCTAGTTTCATCATATTTGAGGAGATGCATTTTTCTAAAAAGTTTTTAGGATGTTTTATAGGATTTTACTACATCATTTTGTTATTGGTATTTTTCACCCAAATACAAAAAAAAGCTATAATTATATTCCACATTTGTCTTTTTTACTGACACGAATCCATCTATGTACAGCTTCTGAAATATTGAAGGCATTTTGATACAAAATTGACTATTCGCATGTAAAACTATAATATATAATGTTTATAAAATATTAAAAAGATTCTCAATGCATTTCGGAACCAAAATTTGCTTTGAATATAAGTTATACAATCAGTTTATTACATTCCAAATCTAGAAAATCCACTTTTAAATTGTTCATTTATTTTTACAACAAAATAACAATTCACTTTATTTAAATCGGTATATTTATTTTATCAAAATAAACACAAGTTTCGAATTTTTTTTATATACATATTGATTATATGATGACGGGCCGGTGGTCTGGGAACTGCTGGGCAGGCTGGCATTTTGTGTTGTACTTCACAAACTGCTGCTTCAATCATCAGTACTTCAGTCGTATCATTACAGCAGTTTTGTCTTCTAACAAAATAGGAAGCTTTTAGTATACTTTTCATAACTTATTGGGCCAACCCTTATAAAGGCGAGTCTAAAAAAACAACAAATATAGCATTTGTTTAACTTACAAGTTTAAGTGGAATACTAACACATCAAATTTACTGAAATTAAAATTTTAGTATTTGGGGGGGGGGGAGGGAGGGATGAGACAGTTTTTTAGAAGTTATGCATTTAAACAATAAAATAGTACACAAAATTTCAGGTGGATAATTTTCTCAAACAAAAATTACAGAAAGAACTTTTTTTTTTTAAATAATTCTTTTTAAAAAGTTAGGCTTATTTTGAATATTATAGCTTTACATTTAATCTTGTTTTTAATTATTTCTATTAGAGATCCAAATCCCTATTCCTGAAGCTTGGAATCAACATAGTCCATGGCACAAAACTAATATACTATATTAAGTCAATTTTAGTTGTATCTTCGAGTCGAACCCAAAAGCATCTACCTAAAAAACAAGGCCGTTAAATATTATATTAAGAAAAAAAACTTATTAATTACGGTTTTTTATTAAATACTTTTTGCATTAAAAGTACCTTTAAAGAAAAAAAATATGGAAATATAATGCATTCAGTGCACATAAAATTTTATCTTTCAGTATGAAATATTTTTTAATTATAAAACCATAATTTAAAGACACAAATTATGCATCGTCAAAATAATACTTTTCACTTTTAATAAATATGCAGAATATAAATAAAAAAATGTTTCATTAATAGTTAACTAATAATTACTTTATACCATATTAGTTGAATGAAGAGAATAAACCATTTTTATTTTGACACAAAATGAAATGACTTAAACTTACCTTTATAAATATTGATAATAATCCAAATACTTTCCAACAACATAACCCCGTTTCTATATATTTTAACTTTATTCCGTTTCTACTTCACATATTTAAAAAAAAAAATCCTAGAGTATCGAAGTTCGAATTTAGCAATGGCACCTGGCGATGATCACATCTGCTGTCCGAATAAAATGCAGTTTATTATCATAGAAAGGCGAACTTCGAATTTAATGTTTAGAATTCGACACCTGTCGTTTTTTAACACATAACACAGTGTAATGTCGTCTTCCTTTTTTCAGTTGGCTCAAAACTTTATGTGACTACTTTTTACTAATTCGTATATTCTATCGAGCTTCTAATTTCACCGAAAGAAAACGAAAAAAAGGAATTATTCTTTTTCAAAAAAGAAGAGTTGAGCAGTACCATGCAATCTTCAAAAGTTTTTCAAACGATTTACGAATGTTTAAAGTTGCTTTAAAATATTATGTTTTATTATTTAATGTGTTCCGTTTATGCACTCATTATCTAATTATTTTTTTTTAAATACTGTTCTTAATTTTACTATGCAAGTTTTATTAAGTCTTTTGATGAAACCTCTTATTTGCAAAGCGTTCTTTAGCTGCGTTAAACTTGATTCAAGAGTGCAGTGTAAATTAACAGTTGAAAATCAGCATCAATAGTAAACAAAAACTATAATTCCGTTCTATTTTTATAATACTTACATATTTTAATGAAGACAAATAGTTTTATGTTTAGAAACATGCAACTTCTTGTTCTTTACTGTAAAATTTAATGTTCAAGCTGCTTGTATATATTACGAATTATTATGTTAGGCCTAACCAAACTTCAAGAAGCCGCCATTGTTTGAACCGCTAAGTTCCAATCCCAGAATGCAACGGTGCGAGTACAACGAGATTCAGTTTCCTCAAAATCAAGATACAGAATCGTCAAATCACGATCGTAAAACTGAGGATTCGCGTTTACTCAAAAGTCACGTGATAGTTTGACGAAACAATCCTCAAAATTAACGAAATGAGGCTTGAGGATTCATGAATCGTCAAAAATGAAAGTGTTATTTTTAAGAGTGTAACCTCTTCCGATAGTGACCACCACATTCTTTTTTTACTATCTCTTTCCCATTGTACGGGTCAAGAGCCGAGACTACAGAATAGCTCTTGCTATCCCCATCTCCATAGTACTCCACATACTCTAGGCCTCTTAACTCTTTTGACCTTAAAAATATCCTTGAAGAGCAGCATGTTTCCATATTGGAGGAAGATCCGCTGTAGTTCGAAGAACAAATATGGGATTTCTTCCAAGTAAGATACTGTTCGGAGGTCTTGTCAGCCTTATTCCATTTCTGGCATCCATGGCAGTGTTTGGATAGGATCTCGACATCGATTACCTCTCCAGTTATTATGGAGAGTGTAGTAACCACACCATTCAGCGATGAGTAGCCGCTTTTTCGCCACGTACCGTCCACAGAAACACCGCATTCGGAACTAACATCTTCGGATAAATCCCGAACACGATGAGCAGCCATCCGCATAACTTCATCGGCCAATTGTTGCACCAAGGACAAAATTTTCTTTGTGCCAGAATTATAGGCTGATTTGCTAGGTGGAGGTGGCAAGTTCATCACAGACATGAATGTTGAGGCGTCTCGGTGACCACCACCTAGTTGTCGCATGGCGTAGACTAGCCTTTTGTTGACATCAAATGATGACCCACTCTTCTTGGTCGAAGGAATGTTCTGGCTTTCATAGTCGCAGCTATAACACAGAATTTTTAATTCCGTGTAGCATCCATATCTTGAAATCGTATCTTCATGGGCAAAAGTAGCTTCTAAACATCCAGGGCCCCAGGCAAAGGTACATACAAGATAATCCAAACAGTTCATGTCAACTATATAGCTTTTACCTTCTTCATCTGATGGTGTTATTACTGCTTGATTGTTTTGCAGCTTTTTTTTCTGAAGTTGAAGCTTTGGCACATGATGCTGGAGTAGAAGCTGATTCAGAAGTGTTCTCAGAAACTTCATTTTTTTCTTTTCGAATCACACTCATCTTTATGTTGATTCCCAATATACTTTCTTTTTTTACTGTTTCGTTTTAAACGCGAAGAAGAACCCATTATATCAAGTAAAATAGAGACGAAAAGCAGCAAATAAATAAAAAAAAAAGTGACGTTGAAAAACCATGTGTTTGTAAACTACGAATAAACGTTAAACAATTCAGTCAAAGTTACAGTTAAGCCAGATCTTATGCCATCATGAAAAAATAATTATTATCTTTAAATTACAAAAACTAATTAAATACTTCTTAAAATTTTCCTTTAAAAAATATGATACCGAAATTTTTTTTGTAAGCCTATAAATATTATGAAAACGAAACTAGATTTTTTTAGATGTGCTTCTACAAAAAAATTCATAAGTCAAAAACTAATCTATGGATTTTAATAATCTTGGCATCATCAGAAAGCTAGTTAAACAGGGTATATTATACATATTATAAACGAATAAAAAAATTGGATTTTTAAGTCGTTTTTCACTTTCTGCAAGGTGTACGTATACCTTAAAGATGCAAATGTATAGTTTTTGTGGAAAACTGTAAAATCTTTTCACCCAATATGCATTACTTACGTACCTTTTATAGTTTTCTCCTCCACCTTCTTCTTGTACATCAAACACTTGAAGCATTTCTCACAGCATGCTATGCCAAAAACCTCTTCTTGTGTTTCTTTCACACGAGTTACTTTAAATGTTTTCCAGCAGGCACTCTTTCCCGACGTAAAATTATACAATTGGTATTTATCATCCTTTTTCACTTCCGCACTCAATTTAGGGAGATCCATTTTTACTCAGCAACAAAATACTTTCAATGCAGTAAGTAGAGCGACATCAGCTTTAAGGGGGTTCAGTATGTTGTCTATCGGTAATGTTAAATTGGCCAATTGCAATGTACCTTTTCACAATAACTACTAATCAGATCATCTTAAAATTTTCTGTGAGTGTTATACAAACCTTATATATCCAATCAAAAACCTCTCAGTAAAAGAAGGCCAAGTTCTAAAAAAAATATATGGCTGGCCTTAAAAATAAGTGAAATCCTGAAAAAGGTACCAAGTTCATTAAAAGTTACTGATGTGGTATTGAACACCAAAACATTTTAGTCTTTGATCATTCTTATGTTTACCACATTCAAGCAAACTCGCACTTGTGTTTGTGTAACTTGGCCTTACGCATTGTAAAAATTTTGTTGAACCTCCCAGGTAAAAAAATCAGCGAAAAACCTTTAAAAAACCTTCAGAAAAACTGAAGCTATTTCGGACTAAAAGAAACTGCGCTTTCCCTTAAAGAGAAAATACAGGTAAAAAACCTGCATATTCCCTGCATTTTTAGTCCGAAATACCTTCAGTTTCCATTAAGGTAAAAACCTGCACTTTCCCTTAAAGGGAAAATACAGGTAAAAAAAACTGCATATTCCCTTCATTTTTAGTCCGAAATACCTTCAGGGGCTGGGGAGCCCAGTCGGTTAAGCACTCGCTTAGCATGCGGAAGGTCCCAGGTTCGGGTCCGGGCATCGCCAAAATAGCTGCCGACCTATAAACGGCCCGTGCAGCCAAAAATGTCCGACGAATAATACCCCGTGTAAGGGAGTGCACGTTAAATACCCTTCAAAGTCCTAACGCTGCGTACGATGTCGCCCTTAACGGTTGCGTTGGGTGCCTATTCAGGTGTGGCTCGTCACCTGACTGTGGTTCTAAAATACGACGCCCGTCGCCAATAGCCCTCGTGTAGCTCTAGTGCGACGATAATTCAAACCAAACCGAAATACCTTCAGTTTCCCTTAAGGTAAAATAAACCTGCGCTTTCCCTTGAAGGGAAAATGCAAGTGAAACCCCTGAGCTTTCCCTTAAAGGGAAAATGCAGGTAAAAAACTTTTTATTGATGCACATTCTTGTCCAAAATACCTCAATTGAACTGAATTGTGTAGGTACATAAATAAGCAATTTTTTAACTAAAAAGCATAAAAGTTTAATATTAACTCCCTAGGCAACTTTTAAGTAAGGGAGAAAAAAAGAATAAATATCCTGAGTACAAATCATAAAGTAAAAATATTGACTGAACAAATTCAGAACAAATGTCTATTCAACTAAAAGCCGAGATATATGTGTGCGGGTTCGAACATACCCCCCCCCCCCCCCCATCTCTTTACTTCAACCCATTGTAACTTCCTAAATTAAAAAGCTAGTAATGCTTTTTGGGATGTTTCTTCAAAATGAATGAAATTTCCATTATTTCACGCCAAGTCCCCTCGACAAATTAAAAGTAAAAATGCCATTTTTCTCATTCAAAAGCACCTTAATTACTAAAAATATAGAGTCTGAAACCATTGTCAGTATGAAAACAGCAGTCAAAAAATTTAAAATTTGAAAAATGGAAGTGTTGAATTTAGATACCTGTATCTCCAGAAGAGAAATTACAACCATTTGACAAATAATCATAACAGAACTCCAAATCTTACGAGAAGGGTGGTGCATTGTCTTCGGCCCTAATCTTGAATTCAACACTGTAAATATTATATATACTGTAGACAAAGATAAAAACACAGACCTACCTTTCCCCCCATAAAGTACACAAATGAAAAATTTATATTTATTGGACGATTTCGATTTTTTTTTTTTTTTTGATTTATAACAAGTGTTAAGTTTCTGCCTCATGGCAGCTCTCACCATTGAAACCGTAACATTGGAATTGAAACGTTGAATAGTGTGCGAAATGATGTCATTCACGACATCTTTGTCCAGTACATTGGTTTTCTGACTAAGTGAATTAACAGATGACTTTAATACACTATCAGCCAGAATTTCTCTCCCAAAGCAAACATCCAAAATGTCGCCAACATACTTGGAATAATCTGAGGACCTGCATAGCGATAATCTACAGGTTTTTATAGCTTTGGGTCCAAACCGTGTCTCGTCTTCATCTTCGGTAGGTAACACCAATTGCTTTGATTTTTTTTCAAAATTTTTTTATTTTTGCCTCAGGTGGCTATAGCTGCCTTCAATTTTTCGGACACAACAGTCCATTTCATTTAATTTATTTTCCAATGAGGCAATATTTTTAGCTTTGTCATCATTTTCTTGGCGCAGCCGTTGCTCCACTTCTTGACGGTTCTCACAACCATGGCATTGCTTGCTTTTCTCAATCCTCTTTCTTGCACATTGCAATAAGGCAGCTTCGTTTTTCTTCTTTTTATCCAGAACATTATTCTGCTTCTTACTCCTGCAATATAAATAAATCAATAAATAAACCAATTATATATATATTCATTAGTCAGGGTTCCATTTTGAAAGATAAAAAAAATAAAGACTTCCAAAAACCAATTCAAACAGTTTCGAAGGACTTGATGATAACTGATAATACACAGAAAGCATGGGGAAGCATGAGTTGCATTATCATCACACCAAAGCTACACTGCGACAGTGGAGAAAACACTAAACCAGCACAAACTTAACACACATTTATATACTGTATCATAATCAAGTTCATCTTGCATCCTCTACATAAAAATAGCTATCCCAAGATTTTCAAGTCCAAAACCAAGTTTTAAAAAGTGAAACATATAGACGGTTTAATGTCACAAACTTTCGCAGATGGGTTACTCAGAAGTCGGCCCAACCTACCTAGAAATATTCCGGTTAGTTAATGCCTTGGGGGCTGGGGAGCCCAGTCGGTTAAGCACTCGCTTAGCATGCGGAAGGTCCCAGGTTCGGGTCCGGGCATCGCCAAAAATAGCTGCCGACCTATAAACGGCCCGTGCAGCCAAAAATGTCCGACGAATAATACCCCGTGTAAGGGAGTGCACGTTAAATATCCTTCAAAGTCCTAACGCTGCGTACGATGTCGCCCTTAGCGGTTGCGTTGGGTGCCTATTCAGGTGTTGGCTCGTCATCTGACTGTGGTTCTAAAATACGACGCCCGTCGCCAATAGCCCTCGTGTAGCTCTAGTGCGACGATAATTCAAACCTAACTAACTAGTTAATGCCTTGAACAGCGCTATCGCTTTGCAATGTGTTTGAGATCGTTCTAAAATGAATAAACTATACAATATATTCATCGTCTGCACTTTTCCATTTGGGCAGTTTTCCGGGTCCCAAACAAAATGTATGAGTTGTTCATCACTGTTTCTATCATAAACCAATACATGTAAATCCACCACTTATAAGACTATCGCGCTACATTGTAATACTGGCGCATTTGATCGGCAAGATCAACCCCATCCATATGATTATTATATTCTTTAACAACTAAAGGACATGGAATTTGGGTTTCTATTCCAGCAATTCTTCGTTTAGTTGTAGTTGGTACATTTTTGCAGGAGGTTGATAAGAAAAATATAGTTTTTTTTTGTCCCTCCATGCAGTGCAAAGTAAATTTGGCGTTTCAATGCATTGAAAGCACTCGCTTTCTCCCGCTGTTTTAAATTTGATTTTGGACAAATTTTCGGGTAAAAATTTACGGTTAGTTTGCACGGTCCCACTGCAATATTGTCCTAAGTTGATGAGATCCCTCATCAACGGAACACTGTTAAAAAAGCGATCAAAGAACAAATGATGGCATTTTTCTTTCAAATTGCAACACAAGTATTTTACAACATCATGTCCTAATCCATTGCATCCTGTTCTGGGAATGTTGTCATTTTTCCCACAATATACTTCGAAATTGTAAACATATCCCTTTGCTGAGTCGCAGAGCATCCACACTTTGATGCCCCGCTTTGCCGGCTTTTTAGGCATGTATTGAACAATACCTAATCTGCCTTTGTACTTTATTAGGGCTTCATCGACAGACAGGTTCTTGTAAGGATTAAAATATTTGCGGCAATTACTTTTCACGTCTGTCATAAAGGGATTATTTAGTTTCTTCAGAATGTTATATCCGTCATCTTTGGGAGTTTTTTCCTTTTCCCTGTCTGAAAGATGGAGACGTCGTAGGATTTGAAAAAATCGGTCCCGTGCCATTGTTCGTTTCACCATCTCGTTTCCCAAAATTGGATTACTTGACCAATACTGCGTCAAACGTGGCAGCTTAGTAATCCCCATCACGAATGTAATGGAGATGAATGCCCAAATTTCCTCAATGGCAGCTACTGGCTTCCATTTAGAATGTTGGGTCTTTTGTACAAGACTCTCGTACTTATTTGTGTTGATCATAACCGTCTTACACATATCCGAAGTGAACAGTAACTTGAAATAATCAAATGGTGTAGATCCAATATGGGCTGGTCCTCCGGCAATTTTCTAATCACTTATAACTATGTTGTCATTCTCGATCTTCTTCGTCCAATGAAGTTTATCGTCCGAATCGGATGTAGTAGCTTTATTTGTCATCAAAGATAGGTCTTCATCATCATATTCATCAGTATCGGAATCATCATGCAGAATAAAGGACTCTTCATTTTCACCTTCAATGGATGGGGAGAGCCAACCGTCATCTTCACTGGACAAACTGCCGTCGCTGGAATCCGGAGACATAATCATTTCTTGAATTTCCGCTGATGTAAGGATTCTCTTTCTTTTGCTCATTTTAATCAATATCAGAAAATTATCGTGCAGTAAAAAGCAATTAGAAAGATAAAGGAGTGAAGTACAGTATCATATACAGTATACAAGCTTTGGATATTACAACCTAGCGTCTCAACTTTCAATAACAAGTGACTTTCTAAGGAAAAGGATCTTCTATATATACTCGTTTCCGCCAAATATTGTAAAAATGGGGGTTCTTAGAACTAACAATGGATAGTATATCACAACTGGTCAAACAGGGGTGTGTCTGGACATTTTGGCGACCCGGTGATAATCAGTGTTGACAAAGCCCCAGTAAATAAGCAGTTATGACGACTCTTACTCTTGCACACACGTTGAGTTTGTCATACAAATTTAAAATTATGCATTTTTTTTTAATTTTGCATGTAACTATATCCTTTGAATGTAAATTACAAAGGTCAATTATTCGTCAATCGTGCAAGGTTTTTCATTTTTTCTGCATAAATGGCAATCAATATACAATTCACTTTACTAAAATAAAAGATTAAAAAAACAATTAAGTTTGTGACAGTCATTGTCACTTATAACAGCTTAAACATAATATTTCCTTGTGAACGTTATATTAATTATTTAGGCAATGAATCAAATTTTTAAGCCATATCTATAAATTCAACCATACTTGGACCGTTACTAAAACATTTTCAATAGATTTATATTCTGAGAAAACTAAGCAATTCTTAAATGTTATATATCGTGTAACTGTTAGAACACATTCCAAACTAACCTAAATAAACCTTAATTGTTTTATATTGCGTAATTAAAACGGAAATGAATCATATTAAAAAATAAAAGTGGATAATAACTAATACTATCTGCAGAACATTTTTCAAATTAAAAAAACATATTGGTATAATATAATTTAAAATATTACTAATGAGACAAGTAAACATTTAAAATTCTTTTGCTTCTTACTCAACAAATTTAATTAAGTAATTTAAAAATCTGAAGCATCTGAAAATAATAAATCTTTAGATTTTAATTATGGTTTTTGCAATAAAAATCTGCAGTACACATTTTAATAATTTTTATTATTAATTATACAAAACCTAATAAAATCATACATGTTAAAAACAGAATTTGTTTCCTTCGCCACCACATGCCAAATCACGGACCCCGATAGAAATAGCTGACTTTCTACATTCCTTTTAACGAAGCGTGGCAATCTTTTCCTTTTGTACTCGAAGTACACAAAGAAGATTCCCAAGTCTCTGTCAGTGACCAGCGAAGAGGAGTGAAACCTTCAATTATCAACCGGGAGGTCTGTTTCCCAACTACCTGACACCCCTGGATTTTGCAAAAGCGCCCCAAACCGCCTGACTCAGTAACCAAGTGCGAAACTGATCTCGGGCGGTTTAGAAACCAGAGGAAGTATTTCAAATATAATTATAATAATAATTATGTATTATGTATAGGCCTACAGTGAGGGAAACGGGGAATTGGAATTTGGAATCCCTATAATACCTCAGTTTTCACCCTTAAAATAATTTCCTCCAATCTCAATGAATTATGGGGAAAAGTTTTTGGGAATAAACCAAAGAGTTTATAAAAAATATTAGGAATATTCAGAAGCATAACATCAAAATAGTAAGATCTCTATATAGTTGAAATGTGTGTGAGACGAACAGAGAAAAATAATAAATAAATGAAAAATTGCCAATCTCTGTTAATAATTATTTAATGGGGACCGGTTTCGCCACTGGGGCATCCTCAGCCTATTAATAATCCAGATGAATTTAAAATAACATAACAAATTATAATATACAAATACACAATTGTGTATTTGTATATTATAATTTTGTTATGTTATTTTGAATTCATCTGGATTATTAATACGCTGAGGATGCCCCAGTGGCGAAACCGGTCCCCATTAAATAATTATTAACAGAGTTTGACAATTTTTCATTTATTTAGTAATATCTCTTGTTTGTGATTAGTCTATATTCCCAGAATGGTTTGGTCCCTGGGTCATTCCGGGTCAGTGGGTCAGTCCGGTTCACTGGGTCAAATCCGGGTCTGATAGTGACCCATGATCCAGTGACTCAGACCAAAAAAGTGACCCGGTGACCCGTTCCAACTCTGCTTCCCAGCCGTATTATTAGCACTATCGCAGGATTGTCCGCGACGAAATTGAATATCAATGTTGTATTCTTTGAAGAAATCCATCAAAATTTCATACAGATGTTCTGCAGTATGACTATGAATAGATATGAATTTGACAAATCTTTCCACTGGTTGGTTTTAGTTGTCGACATATCGAGGCACAACACTTAACTGGTCAACGTGCGCTTGAATCTTCAATTAACCCAAAATATTTTGCTTCTTGAGCAACAATCTTTTGCACTACTCTATTCGACATTAAGTTCAAAAGTTCATCAACTGTGCTTGAGAATAAATAATTGGCACGTCCAGTTTCTTTATTACCATGAAATCTGATGTGCTCAGCAATGAGGGGGTCAAAGTAACCGAGTGCTTCTAAGATAACCAAAAGGGCTGGGGAGCCCAGTCTGTTGGGCACTCGCCTAGCGTGCGAAAGGTCCCTGGTTCGGGCCCGGGTACCGCCAAAATATATCTGCCGACCTATGAACGGCCCGTGCAGCCAAAAATGTCCGACGAATAATACCCCGTGTAAGGGAGTGCACGTTAAATATCCTTCAAAGTCCTAACGCTGCGTACGATGTCGCCCTTAACGGTTGCGTTGGGTGCCGATTCAGGTGCCGGCTCGTCACTTGACTGTGGTTCTATAATACGACGCCCGTCGCCCTCGTGTCGCTCTAGTGCGACGATAATTCAAACCAAACTAAGATAACCAAAAAGTTCCTCCAGGAGATGTAGCAACCTTGTTTTAGTATAAATACACTATAAAATAGGATGCAGTTTTTTTGTTAGGAGCTTGCTAGAAAGATAGGATAATTAAATTTTTAAGAGCAATATAATCGAAAACTAGTTTAAGCAAATGATTTAGGAAATTTTGAACTAAGCCTAAAAACTGGCCGTACGAGTGAGGGAAACTGAATTGAAGGATGAAAATACAGGGTGGGGCAAATAAAAGTGGCCCCGGTCTAGAGATAAGAATACGCCGAAATGCTTGGCGAGAAAACTCCTGATGCCGCCTGAAACCTGCTTTTGCATGGGTTGGATCGGATTAGCTTCACATTAGAGCTACTTATAGACTAGTGGCGAGTTCAGATCTTAGTTAGTATTGTATGAAGACGTCCCATAATGCAAATTTTGTGTCTTGCATTCAATTTAGAATGCTTTGTATTAACAAAATCAAAAAGGTTCGACCGAAATAATCACTTGTGGGATTTTTTTTATCAGCTCTACAAACCTTGTTTATATTTCATTTCAACTAGCTTCTCAAACCTTACCGTAGTTGCCGGCAAATAAGTTACCCAGCGTTTGTTTGGGCTTAATATTAAAGCGATCAATAGCTTCAGTTAGCAAACCTCTTTTTGTATTGGTTTTTGACTTGGCAACATTTCTGTCGAATTCTTATCTCTATCTTGGGGCCGCTTTGATTTGCCTCGCCCTGTATGATCCTAACAAGAGAACTACTGCTTCTTCTAAACAGCAATATTTTTGAAGAGTTATTGTTTGATTTCCTGTGGGGAAAATGCTAGGTTCATCTCCAGAGAAAATACTGGGGCCAGGTCGCTTAAAATCAGAGCTGTAATTAAACTAAAAAAAACTAATATTAAAAGCGGAACAACTCATTCCTATACTAAAGAAATTATACAAGTCATTATGACTAAAAAAGCACACATTTTTTTTTTTTAATTTTGGTCTTGATATTTGGATTATCTCTATCAATGAAATGCATGCAATCATTATTCCATTTTTGGTTGCAATTACTCAAGTAACATATTGGTAAAAACAACATTTTAATAGCTGTTTTTCAAGCAATGTACAAATTTTGTTAAAAATAGTTTTATAAAAATTGCAAGTTTTCTAGAGGCAATTAATTTTCTTTTAACATTGTAGTAATTTTTCTGCTGACTGAGTTGCCCTTACCTCTCTTAACAAAAAAATTCTAATTTATACCTTACAACAGTAACCCCAAAACATTAAACTATATTCTTCAGTATATTTGAAGAAACTGATTATCACATTGATTCATGATATACTAGCAGACAATTTAAAAGAAACATGTATGTGTGTATGTGTATACAGGGTGAGGCAAACAAAACCGGCCCCGATCTAGAGATGGGAAAACGTAGAAATGCTTGGCGAGAAAAAATCTTGAAGCCGGCCTGAAACCTGTTTTTGCATTGGTTGGATCGGATTAGCTTCACAATAGAGCTACTCATAGACTAGTGGTGCGTTCAGATCTTGGTTCGTATTGTATAAAGACGTCCCATAATGCAAATTTTGTGTCTTGCAATCAATTGAGAATGTTTTGTATTACCAAAAACAAAAAGGTCCTATTCTCTAGGATAAATAACAACCGAAATAATCACAAGTGGGAACTTTTTTGATCAGCTCTACAAACCTTGTTTATATTTCATTTTAACTAGCTTTTCTAACCATAGCGTAGTTGCCGGCAAATAAGTCGCCAAGCGTTTGTTTGGGCTTAATATTGAAGCGATCAAAAGCTTCAGTTATCAAACTTGTTTTTATATTGGCTTTTGACTTGGAAACATTTCTGTCGTATTCTTATCTCCACCTCGGGGCCGGCTTTGTTTGCCTCACCCTGTATAAACAATATACTTGTCATGGAAAAAGATTAAGTAACACAGGCTTTAAATTTGATAGAACGATATAAATTTTAGTTATGTCATTAGATGACCTATAATATTTGATAGTTACCTTTAAAAAAGCCTAAATTATATTTAAGTTTGCTTACATATTTGTGGATATTATCGACAGCCAAATATACTAAGAGTTATAAAGTCAAACAGGATCAGATGGCTGGGACATGTTTTTCGACGTGAAGATCTGGACCCAGTTAAAAAGCTGACGTTTTCAAAGATTGAGGGTACAAGGAGAAGAGGGAGACCGGCTACGAGGTGGTTGGATAGTGTTGAGAAGGACCTGAAAGTGATGGGAATAACCCGATGGAGAAATCTGGCTGCAAGTCGCCCTGTCTGGAGAAAGCAGACTGAGAAAGCCTTAGCCTGTACCAGGCTGTAGTGCTGTTAAAGAAGAATAAGTATAGAGGTTATTGGGATTGTGCTTCCTTCTGACGCAGCAGAAAAGACTCCTTGATTAACATCATCACTCTTCCACTGTTGACATCATTGTTTAGAGTTTCTGATGTGACAGAATAAAATAAATAATACTTTCATTATTACATTGCTAAGGCAAATACATTTTTGTTCGACATAAAATGGTTTATTAAATTCCTCGAAATGTAAAGAAAAACAGAGTTTACCGAATATCCATGATCTCCAATTTAATTACAGCTTCTTCCCCTGAAACTTCCACTTCTAGACTAACTGATTCCACTGTTGCCACATTTTGTTTTTGAATTCTATGTCTCTTTATTTTTCTTCTTTCACTCAGTTTTCGAATGAATACACCCTATAAAGAAACATTTTCGATTATTCGGATACAAGAAAACGGTTTTTATTATTCGGATACAACAAATAATGACAATTTTGTCTTAAAAGTCATTATTCTTCTCTCATAAAGAATTTGGAGTCTGCAAAAGTTTTACAACTTAAATATGATTCTTTTTATGGATATTTCTTCCAAATTTGCATTTTCATCATTACATACAATCACAAATTCATTACTTCGAATTTAAAATTGAAAAGGGCATTTTTTTTAAAGATTACACAACATGCAACTTACATAAACAGGCGCCTTTGAACTAGGAACCTTTTTTTGTCTCTTACTGAGAAAATCCCATAACATATCTGGATATTTTATTTCGATGTCTTTCCCAGATCCCCTCACCTGACTGTGGTTCTAAAATACGACGCCCTTCGCCAATAGCCATCGTGTAGCTCTAGTGCGACGATAATTCAAACTTAACCTTTCCCAGATCCCTATATTGCCAGCGCAAGCTGGTAGAATTTCCCTGACAAATAAGGCTTTCATTACTAGAAAAACAGGAAAAAAAGTAACATTAAATTTTGTTCTAATGAAAATAAGTTACTATTGTATTAATCTATTGTAAAAATATTTAAGAATCAAACGAGCAGTTTTCAACTATTTATAAAAGTTTTTTGTTTTCGATTTTTAAGGTTATATAAGTTGACAGTATTTTATACTTTATATGATCGGGAAAAATAAAAAGTTTATTGTCCTATAACGGATTAAATTGTACAGGGTTAGCATGAAATAAGATGCCCACTTCAAACATTCTTCAAACAACTTCATTTTAAGTTAAGGGCTGTAGAATACGTCCTATTTGTCCAAATGAGAACATTTAACTACAGATATTTCAAATGATGCGCTTCTCATTTATTAAAAAAAAATAGTACAGAATTTGCCGATAGGTGGCGTTGTAATACACATAAAACATTTGATATACTTTATAAATGTTAAATAATAATAAAAAAGTAGCATTACAACTGTTCAATATGCCCCCTTCATTTTCAATCTCTAATCGCAGAACCATATTTTTGACAGCAGAATGGAGTGAGTCTGTTGGAATATAGAATCTGGCGCCGAATGCTGTCCTTCAGGTCTGGCACAGATGCTGGCCTTTTACGGTAGACATTGTCCTTCAAAAAACCCTCACAACCAAAAGTCGTAGGGAGTGATATCCGGTGAACGAGGAGGCCATGCCGTAGGGAAATGACGGTTGATAACCCGTGCCTCAGTAAAATGCTGTGGTAGCAGTTGTTTTACACGAAAATCAATGTGAGGAGGTGCACCATCCTGCATGAAAATGATGTTCTGAAGGCATCCACGCTGCTGAAGTTGTGGGGGATTACAAAATCCCTCAGCATATCTCGGTACCGTTGTCCTGTGACGGAACATTTCACGTAGGGTCACATGGGGGAATTATGGATCACTCGCTTTCCGGGGTAAATAATGATCACTAAGTTTTAAGGATTAAAAATGGTTTTTAGAAAAAAAAATTATGCCAATAATAGAAAAAAAATACTTTTTACACTACTATAAAAACATCTTCAAAAAAGATTGTCTTTGAAAAACATGATTTTTTTTAAGATCCATACTGGAGTAATATATTTGAACTAACTATTTTGTTGGTGCTATTTTTCAATAGGAAAAGGTCTAAGCTTTTCATTCCGATATAAATTTTTTCATAATTATTTTTTTTAATGATTTTGAAGGTATATCGATTTATCCCCCAGTTTACTGGGGTAATTCTGGATCACTGGGGTAATTCTGGATCAGTGATATTTTTTAATTTTTCATGTGTTTTTAGCTAAGCGGTATACGTCATTTTGAAGCAAAAAATCAGATTAGGCTGCATTCCAAATTTCATTAAAAAAATTCGAATTAAAAGTTTATTTAAAATTTAAATAACAAAAAATTTAATCTCCATTGAAATAACATGCAAATTCCATTTTTATTCAATATTTTGACTGTTTTGATTTCGTTAAACTTACGAGAAACTTTCGAGATACTTCGAACTGTAAATTAATTTAACAAACGATAAATAACCGAATTTTTGAAAGAATGTAAATGGAAAATTGCGGCATCATTTATTAAAAAAGATCATCATTATTCTTCGAGTTAAAAAAAAAATTAGCAAACGATAAAGTCTAATTTTTTTCTGAGAAAGAAGATTAATAAAAAGTTAATTTAGGCGTTTAAAAGTTTGCTTTGAATTATATTTTAACTGCAACCAAAAATTAATTTACTTTTAATATGCATTACTATAAAAAAAAGGGTGATCCAAAATTACCCCATGTGTGATCCATAATTGCCCAAACCCGGGGTAATTCCTGATCACTCAATAATTAAAATAAAACTAATAATAATTAAGTTTTAGGTAAAGTGATTATTTAAATAAATTCTAAATTATTTAAGCTTACTCCATGCAAAATTAAATCTTTCTATCTTTCATACTTTAGAAAAAAATTGGATGTTGTGATTTTTTGATCCATAATTCCCCCATATGACCCTAGTCTCTTTGAGAACAGATATTCCGGTTTAAAAATAGGTAAAATGACTAATCTTTAGCAAGGAATGACAGGAAAAGAATTCAACAGCTTACAAGAAAAAACCCGACGCGTAGTTTACGAAATCGTTTATTTTCTGCCATAACAAGCAAAGTTGCCAACTCTAAAATCACAATTAACACAAATACGTTTTGCTTCTGAACATGAGCTACAAGACTAGACAGAGCACCGATAGGACAAAACATGAGCTACGAGAATAATTTGAAACTATCTAAAAACAAGTAAAACTGCAACACATGATAACGCAACATTCTCCCACCTTGAGTTGGCAGGAGCTAACTCAACCTGAAAAAAAAAACATATCTATAAAAAGTCATAAACCTAGTCGTTGGGGAACTTTGATCACTCGACCCTTTGAGGTCTTGTAAGGCACAGAGTCCGGTACCTCTGAAGAAACGGAAGGTATGCAGTCCGGCATTTTGAACGCACGGGAAACGTCAGAAGCAAAGGACTTACACCACGATGACGATACCTCAAGGGGGAAAACTCGCTGGATGGGACGTAACAGTTGGGAAGATGCTGTCTGCAGACGGACTAATCTATTGACGTCGTCCTTCCCTGGAATGATTTCTATCACTCTTCCTAAATTCCAATCCATTCTCTTGACATTATCACACCCTATCAGAACTATATCACCAAGCGAAATTTGACTTTTCCACTTCTTATGCTGAGGGCGTTGTATAAGCAATCCCAAATACTCGGATCTGAATCTAGCGCGTAAATCAGCGATGAGCCTATGTTTCAGCCTTTTGTTCAGTCTGGTATTATCCACAACATTAAAATCAGGCGTACCAATTTCTTTCACATCTTGCAGAAACAAGGAAGGTGATAAAGGGAACAATTCACCACTATTTTCTGACACATACGTAAGTGGGAGCGAATTTATAATAGATCCCGTATCGCAGAGTATGGTACAAAATTGTTCGTATGATAGATGTGATCTTCCCAGAATCTTCTTTATCATTGACTTAACAACTCTTATCAGTTGCTCCCAGAATCCACCCCACCAGGGAGCAGAAGGTGGAATGAAGATCCATTGGATCCTCTTTGCAGAACTGAATCTCACAATCTGTTGCCAATCCACATTTTTCAACGCACAAGAGGTTCCAACAAAGTTCGTGCCATTATCACAATACACCACCGATGGCCTTCCTCGTCGAGATATGAATCGCCTGAAACTCAGTAGGAAAACTTCTGTTGATAACGAATAGCCCTCGTGTAGCTCTAGTGCGACGTTAATTCAAACCAAACCAAACCAAACTGTTGATAACGACCACAAAAGTTCCAAATGTACTCCGCGGTATACAGCACAAGTATATAGACAAATCCAAGCTTTTGTACAGCTGTGGAAATAAAAAAGTACCCACTTGAGGTTATTTCCTCCGTAAGTCACCCTATAGAATCGGACCTTTTTGATATTGTGTACAATTAACATTCTGAGTTAATTGCACGATACAAAATTTGCATAAGGGGCTGTCTTCATATTAAAAATATTACGATCTTTGAAATTTCCAATAGCAACACCCAATTTTAATAACTTAGAAATGTTAAGCACTCTCGAAAACCCTTAAATCCTAGTTTTTGTTACATTTGGATGAATATTTGACGAGTTGTTCAATCGAATCACTTGTGGTCCTTTTGGGGACCATCTTTAAAATGACAAGCAAGCATGCATGCAAAGCCGTCTTTATTTATCAATTTCACACGTAATCTTATACACAGTCCCCTAAAGGGTAATTAAAAGGTATTTTGTGATTTACTCAGCAAATTATGAATAAAAAAAAATTTAAAATTGGGATTTCGCTTAATCTTCTTGTCTTAAATTTATTTCTTTGAAAATATTAAGGGGTTTCTATTCATATTTTGTAAAAAAATTAATATAATAATTATTTAAAAATATAAAAATTGTTTTAAATACCCCAATATTGAATGCATTTTGTTTGGGTTATTATAATTTCTTTTCACTAAAAAATTCCTTTCATTATCTTAATTATTTATAGATCGGGATAGTTTTTTATGTGCAACTCATTTAACATTATGGGACCTAAACTTTGCACGTCTCTAACTCCTCTAATAATGCTTAAAAACTAACAAAATTTGGCATTTCGTATTAACATAGGTCATAGATTTGAAATATGGACTCAAAAAGGGGTGTTGCTATTGGAAATTTTAAAGTTAGTAACATTTTTAATATGAAGATGGCCCCTTATGCAAATTTTGTAACATGCAATTAACTCAGAATGTTAATTGTACACAATCTCAAAAAGGTCCGATTCTATAGGGTGACTAACGGAGGAAATAACCTCAAGTGGGTACTTTTTTATTTCCACAGCTGTACCGTCTTTTAAATACAAAGGTCCAGTTAGGTCTACACCAATGATTTAAAAAATGGATGCATCTTTGGTACGATTTTCTGGCAAAGCAGCAGCTGGTTCATCCAAGTTTGCCTGTTTGTATCTCAAACAAATCACACATTTACCGATAATAGATCTTATTGTTTTTCTTGCATTCAGAATCCATTAATTCTCTCTCAATAAATTGAGAAGCATTTGAGTTCCCGCGTGACAGTTATTCTGGTGTTCTCCCGTGATCAATCTCTTGACAACCACATGATCCGAGGGTAAAATCACCGGACATCTAAAATCTTCAGTATCTCGCTTGAATACAACTTTTGTCTTCAATCTAAGAAGACCATGTTCATCTTCATAAACGTCTAAGGCAGCCAAACGCTTATCTTCTTTAGAAGTGAACGACTCGCTTTGAACCAACTTGAGGAGGTTCTTCTCTGCAGCATGAATTTCCATTGCTGTGAGTTCGCCTGATAATTTTAAATGGTTGGTCTTCTTGCAATTATAAATAAACCTCTTGATCCATGCCACCATACGTGTCATTTTCAGGTAACTGGAAAAATATTTGCAGTACCATTCTGAATCATGGTCCCTAGGAACACTTTTTCCATCTTGTTCAAGATTGCCAACTTTGCGAAATGGCATTTTCATCAGGGTTCACATTAGCTAATGGCCAATTTTCTTCAGGCTCCCTGAGCCACATGGGTCCCTCCCACCATCTAGATTGCAACAGTTGTTTCGCTGAACACCCTCTGGACGGGAGGTCAGCTGGGTTAAGACACCCCGGTACATGTCTCCATGACTTAAGATCTGTCAACTTCCTAATTTCTTGAACCCGATTGTTGACAAATGTTGACCATAATTCATCTCTCTGGATCCAGCTCAGTACAGTTGTAGAATCTGACCAAAAGTACAGCTGAACATCTTGCCAATCAAGTCCACTCAACACAGAAGTGCACAACCTGGCTCCCACCGTAGCAGCTATGAGCTCTAATCGGGGTACAGTTACAGCTTTTACAGGTGTCACCCTTGCCTTTGATGCCAAAAGATGAACATGAACCTTGTCAGGACTCTGTACTCAATGAAAACAGCCGCAGAGTAAGCCCGAAGACTGGCATCGCAAAAAATATGTACACTCACTTCCCTGTCAAGATTATATAAGAACCATCTTGGGATAGATATGTCCTTCAAAATAATCAGTTCTTTATACCATGATAAGAATTCAGTCTTTGTTAAATCGTCAACTTCCATGTCCCAAGACAAACCCTTTTTCCACAACTTCTGTAGCAAAAGTTTAGGTAACGCGAAAACTGGAGAAACCAAGCCGATAGGATCAAATGCCTTATGGGCTACAGAAAGAATTGTTCGCTTTTTATCTTTTTAACTTCTAAATCCTCCAGCCAGTCTAAATTGATCATCAAGGTATCTTCAGCTTTATTCCACAACATTCCCAATACTGAAGATGTGGTAGGGGTAGTACCATCTTCTGTGTACTCCCATCCTCTGAGATTAAATTTACCAAGCCTCATAGCTTCTTGAGACACACTCATAAATTCTAGCAAGTCTTCTTCAGTGGAAAAACTCGCAAGAAGATTATCAACATAAAAACTCCCTAGAAGTTTCATAAGCATTTGCTTGTCAAAATTAGATTCTTCAGAGATCTTTAGTAAGTGGAATTCAATGACAGATGCTAACAAAAAGGGGCTGCAGTTTACACCAAACACCACTCTTGCATGACGATAAATTTTCAGCTCTCTCTGATCATTCCACCACAAGAACCTTAGTACATCTCGTTCAAAGAGGATTAATGCTTATCATCAGAAAGGCCTTCTCTATATCAGCAACAACACCGTACTTAAGTTTACGAAATTTTAGAAAGAGATCAGGCACAAGACTTATTAGATTAGGTCCACTTTGCAGGCACTGGTTCAATGATGGAGATAACCTACCCAGTGCAGCGCATCAAAAACTGGCCTAACTTTTGTTGTTCTGTTTTTTTAAAATATTGGTCGATGCGTAAGATAGTGCTCGGATTCTACTTGTCGATCAAGTGGCACTTCTTCGATTATGCCCAAATCTAGCCACTCTTTCAAAGCCTTATCATAAACAGAGAATGTATTCTCAGAATCAAGTTTTCTTGTAGTAGATTCCAGTCTTTTGAAAGCCAAATCCATGTTACTAGGAAGAGGGGGGATGATCTTCTGACCACGGAAGTGAAACCACGTAACGACCTTCCTTATTTACAGTAACTGTAGCCAAAAACTGCTGTTTAGTTAAATATTCTGTCTCTGTCTTTGACTTCTTTGTTGCAGGGTCAGAAATACCAATCACATCAAGATCCCACATGTCCGTGATGCTTGCTTCTTTGAGTAGTAATGACGTCACCAGCATTGCAGCGCTTTCTACAGCATCATTTTCAGGTAGCTTTCCCATCAAACACCATCCCAAAAGAGTTTCCACAGCAACCAAATTACTCTTCAAAATCTTTCTTCGACCTGTCAGCAATCTACCAGCAACATCAGCACCAATTAATATTTCTATGGGACCTGGCCTCTTTTCAACATCATGGATTGAAATCTTTAAACTCTTCAATTCTTCCATCCAAGGACCATCCACCACTGATGATATGCTATCACAAATTACTTTTTCATCCAAAACTTCAAAGTTGCAAAGAAAATCCCCTTGTAAACTACCCAACTCTATTTTATAGCAGTTGTGCTGTTGCTCTTGAGTCTTCTTACCACCAAATAAGGAATGGGCAATGGTTACTTCTCTAATAGGTTTAAATCCCATCCTCACAGCCGTGGATCTCTGAATATACGGTTTTTGACTTCCTGTGTCGATTAAGTTATTAAAATTGGGTGTTGCTATTGGAAATTTCAAAGTTCGTAATGGGGCTGGGGAGCCCAGTCGGTTAAGCACTCGCTTAGCATGCGGATGGTCCCAGGTTCGGGTCCGGGCATCGCCAAAATAGCTGCCGACCTATAAACGGCCCGTGCAGCCAAAAATGTCCGACGAATAATACCCCGAGTAAGGGAGTGCACGTTAAATATCCTTCAAAGTCCTAACGCTGCGTACGATGTCGCCCTTAACGGTTGCGTTGGGTGCCTATTCAGGTGTTGGCTCGTCACCTGACTGTGGTTCTAAAATACGACGCCCGTCGCCAATAGCCCTCGTGTAGCTCTAGTGCGACGTTAATTCAAAACCAAACCAAACCTTGAGGATTTTCTGCTTTTCATTCAATGTCATCTTCTGAGCACTAAAGCAATTAATTGTGCCGTGTTGCTTCGAACAAAAGGAACAACCCTTGTTAACTTGGTTAGTGTTGCTAGTAGTCAACAGACCTGCAGCTGTCGGTATAGAATCAGGAGCTGTATGATACTGCTTCTTAACCTTGGGTTTGAGTCCGAAACCAGACATAGCCAGACTTATCCTCTCTTCAGACTCTACTGCTGACTTCAAGAATTTTAAAAGACCTTCAAGACGTTTTTTAGTGTCAGTTCCAGCCACATATTGCGAACTTCAAGAAAAGGCTCTCAACAGTTCTTCCGGCTGGCCAGATTCAACTAGGGGATACAGCATCGCACCACACTTCTCAGTTGTCACTTCAAGGCTATCTAACGCTCTAATATGCGACTCGAGAATATCATACAGAGTTGACATGTTGGGTCTTTGAGATGATGCATTCTTCAAAACTAATTGGAGCAGCTCTCTTATGTAAACTTCAACCAACATGTCGTCGTGACCAAATCTGGACTTTAAGGGGTCTAAGGAGTCTTAAAAATGTGCAAAGAAGGAACTACAAAGTATAGTTTGATCTGTCATGTAATTTTTTAACTACTCAATATACAAGTATAATTTTTTTATATGTAATTCTACAAGATTTATTTATTATAAAACAAATTTTAAAATTTATGAAACTTTAGCCAAAACTTCAAAAAATGATATTAAACATAAAGCTATTTTAACACATTGTGATTAGGCTTGCGCGGCAAATTTTGCGGTCAAAATTGAAAAAATGACCAAGAAAATGACTTTATATTGTACAAATATGTACAAACTAGGACTTATACCTAAATTCTCAGCTCAATTTTAATTAGAAATTATTTTAAGAACTTTTTTTCTAAAAAAATTAATAAAATTTTTTAAATTTTGATTTTGAATTCATTTTTAAATAATTTCTAATTAAAATTGAGCTGAGAATTTAGGTATAAGTCCTTGTTTGTACATATTTGTACAATATAAAGTAATTTTCTGGGTCATTTTTTCAATTTTGCCCTCAAAATTTGCCGCGCAAGCCTAATCACAATGTGTTAAAATAGCTTTTTGTTTAATATCATTTCTTTTAGTTTTGGCTAAAGTTTCATAAATTTTAAAATTTGTTTTATAATAAATAAATCTCTTGTAGAATTACATATAAAAAAATTATACTTGTATATTGAGTAGTTAAAAAATTACATGACTGATCAAACTATACTTTGAAGTTCCTTCTTTGCACATTTTTAAGACTCCTTAGACCCCTTAAGGGGTCACAGGAGTCTTAAAAATGTGCAAAGAAGATACTACATAGCATAGTTTGATATCTCTTGTAATTTTTTAACTACTCAATAAATGAGTATATTTTTTATATGTAATTCTACAAGATTTATTTATTATAAAACAAGTTTTAAAATGTATGAAACTTTAGCCAAAACTTAAATAATTGATATTAAACATGAAGCTATTTGAACACATTGTGATTAGGCTTGCGCGGCAAATTGTGAAGTCAAAATTGAAAAAATTACCAAGAAAATGACTTTATATTGTACAAATATGTACATACAAAGACTTATATCTAAATTCTCAGCTCAATTTTAATTAAAAATTATTTTAAGAGCTCTTTTCTAAAAAAATTAATAAAAATTTTAAAATTTTGATTTTAAATTTTTTTAAAAATAATTTCTAATTAAAATTGAGCTGAGAATTTAGGTATAAGTCCTTGTTTGTACATATATGTACAATATAAAGTCAGTTTCTTGGTAATTTTTTCAATTTTGACCTCACAATTTGCCGCGCAAGCCTAATCACAATGTGTTCAAATGGCTTCATGTTTAATATCATTTATTTTAGTTTTGGCTAAAGTTTCATAAATTTTAAAACTTGTTTTATAATAAATAAATCTTGTAGAATTACATATAAAAAAATTATACTTATACATTGAGTAGTTCAAAAATGACATGAAAGATCAAACTATGTTTTGAAGTACCTTCTTTGCACATTTTTAAGACTCCTATGACCCCTTAAGCATTCGAGTGCCTTGCTGTAGTTTTTAGCTGTGGGTGGAAAGCTTTCAACAACATCCCTGGCCCGGGACCCCTTAACTGTAGCCTGAATCAAGTATTGAAATTTATCAGCTGTATCAATATCATCGTCGGAGTCTATTTTCTGAAGGGGGCTGGGGAGCCCAGTCGGTTAAGCACTCGCTTAGCATGCGGAAGGTCCCAGGTTCGGGTCCGGGCATCGCCAAAATAGCTGCCGACCTATAAACGGTCCGTGCAGCCAAAAATGTCCGATGAATAATACCCCGTGTAAGGGAGTGCACGTTAAATATCCTTCAAAGTCCTAACGCTGCGTACGATGTCGCCCTTAACGGTTGCGTTGGGTGCCTATTCAGGTGTGGCTCGTCACCTGACTGTGGTTCTAAAATACGACGCCCGTCGCCAATAGCCCTCGTGTAGCTCTAGTGCGACGATAATTCAAACCAAACCAAACCAAATCTATTTTCTGAAACTGGCACCAAAACTGTAGCCAATCCTTCACATTACCATCAAACTGTCTTAACTCCAGCTTCGGAAGTTTAAGGGGTCTAAGGAGTCTTAAAAATGTGCAAAGAAGGAACTACAAAGTATAGTTTGATCTGTCATGTAATTTTTTAACTACTCAATATACAAGTATAATTTTTTTATATGTAATTCTATAAGATTTATTTATTATAAAACAAATTTAAAAATTTATGAAACTTTAGCCAAAATTAAAATAAATGATATTAAACATAAAGCTATTTTAATACATTGTGATTAGGCTTGCGCGGCAAATTTTGAGGTCAAAATTGTAAAAATGACCAAGAAAATGACTTTATATTGTACAAATATGTACAAACTAGGACTTATACCTAAATTCCCAGCTCAATTTTAATTAGAAATTATTTAAAAATAAATTTAATATCAAAATTAAAAAAATTTTATTAATTTTTTTAGAAAAAAGTTCTTAAAATAATTTCTAATTAAAATTGAGCTGAGAATTTAGGTATAAGTCCTAGTTTGTACATATTTGTACAATATAAAGTCATTTTCTTGGTCATTTTTTCAATTTTGACCTCAAAATTTGCCGCGCAAGCCTAATCACAATGTGTTAAAATAGCTTTATGTTTAATATCATTTATTTTAGTCTTGGCTAAAGTTTCATAAATTTTAAAATTTGTTTTATAATAAATAAATCTTGTAGAATTACATATAAAAAAATTATACTTGTATATTGAGTAGTTAAAAAATTACATGACAGATCAAACTATACTTTGTAGTTCCTTCTTTGCACATTTTTAAGACTCCTTAGACCCCTTAAACCGTCTCTTGTTACCACTATCTACACTCGCCACATCATCAGCACTAGTGGTGTTAATAGCGGCAACACTGGCCTGTACCTGGAGAAAAGTTCTATAATATTCATCGGCCTTATCGATTTCCTTATCTAAACTTTCCACTTCAGTAGCAATCTTCAAATTTAGAATCTTTTCGTTAAGTTGAAGCATCCATAGGTACAGCTGCGGAAATAAAAAAAGTACCACTAGTGATTATTTCTGCCGTTAGTCACCCTATAGAATCGGACCTTTTTGAAATTGTAAACAATTAACATTCTGAGTTAATTGCATGATACAAAATTTGCATAAGGGGTCATCTCCATATTAAAAATGTTACTAACTTTAAAATTTCCAATAGCAACACCCCTTTTTGAGTCCATATTTCAAATCTATGATCTATGTTAATACGAAATGCCAAATTTTGTTAGTTTTTAAGCATTATTAGGGGAGTTAGAGACTTGCAAAGTTTAGGTCACATAATGTTAAATGAGTTGCACATAAAAAAATATCCCAATCTATAAATAATTAAGATAATGAATTGAATTTTTTATTGAAAAGAAATTACAATAACCCAAACAAAATGCATTTAATATTGGAGTATTTAAAACAATTTTAATATTTTTTAATAATTATTATATTAATTTTTTTAAAAAAATATGAATAGCAACCCCTTAATATTTTTACAGAAATAAATTCAAGACAGGAAGTTTAAGCGAAATCCCATTTTTTAAAAAATTTCATTCATAATTTGTTGAGTAAATCACAAAATATGTTTTAATTACCCTTTAGGGGACTGTGTATAAGATTACATGTGCAATTGATAAATAAAGACGGAATTGCATGCATGCTTGCTTGTCATTTAGAGATGGTCCCCAAAAGATCCACAAGTGATTCGATTGAATAACTTATCTAATATTCATTCAAATATAACAAAAACTTAGATTTAAGGGTTTTCGAGAGTGCTTAACATTTCTAAGTTATTAAAATTGGGTGTTGCTGTTGGAAATTTTAAAGTTTGTAACATTTTTAATATGAAGACGGCCCCTTATGCAAATTTTGTGTCATGCAATCAACTCAGAACGTTAATTGTTCACAATCTCAAAAAGGTCCGATTCTATAAGGTGACTAATGGCTGAAATAATCACTAGTGGTACTTTTTTTTATTTCCGCAGCTGTACAGCTGTGGAAATAAAAAAGTACCCACTTGAGGTTATTTCATCCGTTAGTCACCCTATAGAATCGGACCTTTTTGAGATTGTGTACAATTAACATTCTGAGTTAATTGCACGATACAAAATTTGCATAAGGGGCCGTCTTCATATTAAAAATATTACGATCTTTGAAATTTCCAATAGCAACACCCAATTTTAATAACTTAGAAATGTTCAGCACTCTTGAAAACCCTTAAATCTAAGTTTTTGTTACATTTGGATGAATATTTCACGAGTTATTCAATCGAATCACTTGTGGACTTTTTGGGGACCAACTCTAAAATGACAAGCAAGCATGCATGCAAAGCCGTCTTTATTTATCAATTACCCACGTAATCTTATACACAGTCCCCTAAAGGGTAATTATAAAGTATTTTGTGATTTACATAGCAAATTATGAATAATTTTTTTTTAAAAATTGGGATTTCGCTTAAACTTCTTGTCTTAAATTTATTTCTTTAAAAATATTAAGGGGTTTCCATTCATATTTTTTTAAAAAATCAATATAATAATTATTTAAAAATATAAAAAAAATTTTAAATACCCCAATATTAAATGCATTTTGTTTGGGTTATTATAATTTCTTTTCAGTAAAAAATTCGTTTCATTATCTTAATTATTTATAGATTGGGATAGTTTTTTATGTGCAACTCATTTAACATTATGGGACCTAAACTTTGCACGTCTCTAACTCCTCTAATAATGCTTAAAAACTAACAAAATTTGGCATTTCGCATTAACATAGGTCAGAGATTTGAAATATGGATTCAAAAAGGGGTGTTGCTATTGGAAATTTTAAAGTTAGTAACATTTTTAATATGAAGATGGCCCCTTATGCAAATTTTGTGTAATGCAATTAACTCAGAATGTTAATTGTTCACAATGTCAAAAAGGTCCGATTCTTTAGGATGAATAACGGAGGAAATAACCTCAAGTGGGTACTTTTTTATTTCCACAGCTGTACATAACCTACTATGTACTTATTACGAAGTAATTCGAAAATTATAAGCACATGAGAAAATTTAAAAGAAAAATATTGTGTATAAATTTACTTGCTTTCTTGAACAATACAGCTATATTTAAAACAACAAATAAATAGAAAGGATTTACTTGAGATCCCCCGTCCTAGCAACCACCGTAGGATCTGTGGCACTCTGACTACTAGTACTAAAAGATAGAGACACACACGACACAAACAAACAGTTACACAATAATAACGTTCAATATCCAAAAGGACAAATTTGCGGTCTCCTTTTCGGGCCTCCTCTAAACTTCAAACCCTCTATACTTTCGTTGAAAATCACTTTTGTCCCTTTATAATAAAAGATACTGTCTTGCTTACTGTTATCAATTTACCGATAACCGATTCCCCCCACAGAACAGAACTTCCTAAATAGCCATGTCTAGACGGTCTTTTGCGTTGTCCAGCATGCATTCAATATTGGGGTATTTAAAACAATTTTTATATGTTTAAATAATTATTATATTAATTTTTTAAAAAAACATGAATAGAAACCCCTTAATATTTTTAAAGAAATAAATTTAAGACATTAAGTTTAAGCGAAATCCCAATTTTTAAAAAATTTTATTCATGATTTGCTGAGTAAATTACAAAATACTTTTTAATTACCCTTTAGTGGACTTTGTATAAGATTGCGTGTGTATTTGATAAATAAAGACGGCCTTGCTTGATGCTTGCTTGTCATTTAGAGATGGTCCCCAAAGGATCCACAAGTGATTCGATTGAATAACTCGTCAAATATTCATCCAAATGTAACAAAAACCTAGATTTAAGGGTTTTCAAGAGTGCTTAACATTTCTAAGTTATTAAAATTGGGTGTTGCTATTGGAAATTTCAAAGTTCGTAATGGGGCTGGGGAGCCCAGTCGGTTAAGCACTCGCTTAGCATGCGGATGGTCCCAGGTTCGGGTCCGGGCATCGCCAAAATAGCTGCCGACCTATAAACGGCCCGTGCAGCCAAAAATGTCCGACGAATAATACCCCGAGTAAGGGAGTGCACGTTAAATATCCTTCAAAGTCCTAACGCTGCGTACGATGTCGCCCTTAACGGTTGCGTTGGGTGCCTATTCAGGTGTTGGCTCGTCACCTGACTGTGGTTCTAAAATACGACGCCCGTCGCCAATAGCTCTCGTGTAGCTCTAGTGCGACGATAATTCAAACCAAACCAAATCAAAGTTCGTAATATTTTTAATATGAAGACGGCCCCTTATGCAAATTTTGTATCGTGCAATTAACTCAGAATGTTAATCGTTCACAATCTCAAAAAGATCCGATTCTATAGGGTGACTAACGGAGGAAATAACCTCAAGTGGGTATTTTTTTTATTTCCACAGCTGTACATATTTGTACAATATAAAGTCATTTTCTTGGTCATTTTTTCAATTTTGACCTCAAAATTTGCCGCGCAACCTTAATCACAATGTTTTCAAATAGCTTCATGTTTAATATCATTTATTCTAGTTTTGGCTAAAGTTTCATAAATTTTAAAACTTGTTTTATAATAAATAAATCTTGTAGAATTACATATAAAAAATTTAACTTATACCTTGAGTACACTGAGAAAAAAAATCTTTAACCATTACAGAAAAAAATTTTGTAGAAAACTTTTCCTAGAAAATTTCTAGTAATAATTACTAAAAATAGTGCTGTAAAAACACATAATATATTTTTGTTAGCATTACATGCATATATCATGTAGATTTACAAGACTATTTATGTATCACACACAAGTATTGTTTCTGTAACCATACAAGAAAATTTATGTATACCACACAAGTAATGTTTCTGTAACTTAACACGACTATTTTATGCATCCTATACAAGTAATGTTTTTGTGACTTTACAAGACCATTTTATGTACAGCTGTGGAAATAAAAAAGTACCCACTTGAGGTTATTTCATCCGTTAGTCACCCTATCGAATCGGACCTTTTTGAGATTGTGTACAATTAACATTCTGAGTTAATTGCACGATACAAAATTTGCATAAGGGGCCGTCTTCATATTAAAAATATTACGATCTTTGAAATTTCCAATAGCAACACCCAATTTTAATAACTTAGAAATGTTAAGCACTCTTGAAAACCCTTAAATCTAAGTTTTTGTTACATTTGGATGAATATTTGACGAGTTATTCAATCGAATCACTTGTGGATCTTTTGGGGACCAACTCTAAAATGACAAGCAAGCATGCATGCAAAGCCGTCTTTATTTATCAATTACACACGTAATCTTATACACAGTCCCCTAAAGGGTAATTATAAAGTATTTTGTGATTTACATAGCAAATTATGAATAAACATTTTTAAAAATTGGGATTTCGCTTAAACTTCTTGTCTTAAATTTATTTCTTTAAAAATATTAAGGGGTTTCCATTCATATTTTTTTAAAAAATCAATATAATAATTATTTAAAAATATAAAAATTGTTTTAAATACCCCAATATTGAATGCATTTTGTTTGGGTTATTATAATTTCTTTTCAGTAAAAAATTCGTTTCATTATCTTAATTATTTATAGATCGGGATAGTTTTTTATGGGCAACTCATTTAACATTATGGGACCTAAACTTTGCATGTCTCTAACTCCTCTAATAATGCTTAAAAACTAACAAAATTTGGCATTTCGTATTAACATAGGTCAGAGATTTGAAATATGGATTCAAAAAGGGGTGTTGCTATTGGAAATTTTAAAGTTAGTAACATTTTTAATATGAAGATGGCCCCTTATGCAAATTTTGTGTCATGCAATTAACTCAGAATGTTAATTGTTCACAATGTCAAAAAGGTCCGATTCATTAGGATGAATAACGGAGGAAATAACCTCAAGTGGGTACTTTATTTCCACAGCTGTACCCTCTACAAATATCTTTTTGTAACTTTACGAAACCAACTTATGTAGCCTACACAAGTATTGCGCAAAATTCATCTTTAAATAAATGAAAGTTGATAAGTTTTTTTTAAACTTACAATTATGTTGCTAAAAATTTCTTACGAACCAACTAATGTATGTTCCAGAAATATAAATTATTCGATAACGTTTTACAATTCAAATCCCTTATTGTAAACTAAAACAATCAAAGAATGTATGATTTTCCTATTTGCAGTACATAATAAATAGGTACACAAGTTTTTGGCAACAAATATATATTTAAAAAATCTATTAAATTTAAATTATAAGTCTAAAAAACTGAAAAGTTCAAAAAATAACTCCACACTATATCACGAAGCTGTGGGAATAAATTAAAACTTATATCGCAACTAATTTTAGTAATTTTTTATATAGAATTATCGTTTCATTTAAAATAACACTTTCAAGACAGAATTATTTTGTTTGAACTAGGAATTTCAGCTAATGCTTGCAGTAAAAATGTCATTTTTTCCCTCCCCTTGCAATACTTAAGGTTACTAACATGATGTACACAAATAGTAATGATATAACACCAGTTACAAATTCCATATTTATTGACAAGCAAAACATTTTATCCCCTAATGGACCAAGACATATCTTCTTCCTAGACAAGATCAGCATGTGGTGACTTCAGTCTCATCCATATTCTTCATAAATTGCGAGAATTTTTTTGCATCCTTAAAAAAAAGCAATTTGTTAGAGAATTTAAGGGGACTGGGGAGGCAAAAAATGTCAAAAGTATCGATTTCGGTATTTTAATAAAAAATTATAGCTTGAAGTTTTATCTTTAGGAACACATCTTACTTTTGAATTCTTTTTTCGGATCGTTAAAATAGTTGGAGTTTTCGTAAACACTGAAATCCGAAAATCGTACTTTAAGTGGAAGTTATTATTTTCTTTACTTGCCGTTTTCCCCATAAGTGTTTTTAGTGGTTTGTCGTACATTCGAATTGTTCCTTGCGATTCAAAAATGTGTGTATTGCTTTGAAATTCTTTAAAATTTTTGTTGTTAATCTTTCAAACATAATTGTGCATGGATTTTGAAATCTTATAAATTTTTTTAATATTTTACTCAGTTTTACTTTTAGCATATCACGAAAAAAATCAAAAATTTTCAAGTATCATAATTTTTTAATTTTAATCAATTAACCAATAGGACAAATAAAAAATCCATGCACAGTTTTGTTAACATATATTTAAATAGCTTATATAAAAAAATTAGACATTTTAGAAAAAAAAAATTGAATTGCAAGGAGCATTTTTAAAACACGTTAAAAAAATTAATGTATTTTTTTAATAAAAAAACTATTGCGTATTTTTCTTTTATTATTTTGTATTTTCATTAAATTTTATGTCCCTGAGCTATAAAAAAAATTCATCCATTTCGGTCTGTAACTTTAAAAAAAATAAATTTGCCTCCCCAGTCCCCTTAAGAAAAATATTTACATACATATCAAAAGTAAAGAAATTGTCTTACCTTCTTTTACAAAAAAGGAGCACTTTTCTTTAAATAATTAAGGCAAAGATTCCAGAACACCTTCCTCAGTGACTCCTGTAATCGTCATACTTTTCTCAATGTATGAAACTAAATTAGTATCAGTCAAGTTCATCAATATCTTTAGATAAATATAGATTCCCAAAATCCTGATAACCTCCTTCCGCAACTAAATAAATTAAATTACAAAGCCATTATTAACCTATTCATGCATAATAGAGTATATAATAATAATAAGATAATTATAAGATGTAAATTACTTTCATTTAAATTCTTTTTCAAATTATTTTTATTCCGTTTTGTTTTAAAATATTTACTTTTACGGACGGAAATCTCCACGGTATCAATACCCTATTTTCTTTTTTTTTTCTTATTAAAAGTGAACTAAAAATTGACTAAAAATGCGTAGGATCAGGTCCAACAATTAAGTGGGTCAAGGATATTGCAGTTTGCAAATTTGGGTAAAGTAGGTAAATTTATTAAAAAAAAACAATTTCTAATTTTTTCAATACTCAGGAAATCTATGAATAAATAAGTTATGCAAAAAAAGTTAGAATTACACAAATAAATCACAATTTACATTTACTTTCAAAAATTTTATCACTTTTATAACCAGGGCCTGCTCTAGGAAATCTCAGACTATAGGCACAGCCAATTTTGGGGCCCCTTTACGGAAAATTTTATGTATGATTTCCAATAATGATGGTGCTATATGACCCATGTACAAAATTTATGATACAATTTCATAGGCTTCCTTACAAACATCGATCAAAACAATATCGTTAGGTCAATTTCTCACTTAAAATTGAGCAAAAATTGAGGGGAGCATCCAAATTTTTTTTTAGTTAACTGATATTTTGGGGATTTACAGCATTTAGCATAATAGAAACTTAAATTTAGGGGCCCCTAAAATTTGGGGGCCCTAGGCCCGGGCCTAACAGGCCTTACGGAAGAGCAGGCCCTGTTTATAACACACTAACCTCACAAACACAAATATTTATTAGTTACCTAAATATATTCTTTTTGGAAAATTTATTTTTGTCACTAAAATTTCATTTTACAAAACTCAAATACATGTAAGGCATTTATATAATTGTAAAGAAACAAAATATTTGGTTCCAAAAGTTAGTTTAAAACAAAAAAAAAATCTTACTAAAGAATATATTCTATCAAAAGAATGTTTATCAGTACCTCTTTAGTATAAAAACTAACAAAAATATTCAATATGTTTACATAAAAAAATACAAACACCTGAAAAATCAAACAAGAAGTTCTAAAAGAACTAAAATAGACTACTTTCCTGTTACTTAAATTCTTACCGTAAAACAAGTAAAAAAAATCCCCAAACACAGCATCCAGGTTATATCCTTAATTGTTAAAAGAAAAAAATCAATTAGTTGCGTTAGGTATATTTCATTTATTTTCGATTCGAATTATAATTATATATTTTTAAATAAAAAAAACATAAAACTACTCCAAACTGCCCTAAAAAAAGTAGAAATGAAAATTAAACCCGACCATATTTCTTAGTAAACAGAACGTTTCTTAGAACGGAACACCCAGTGTTTAGTTCCCAAGCATGCTTGGTACCCATTTTATCGACTCATTCATGGGATGAAAGGATGGGTCAACCTCGTCCAACCCGGGATTCGATCCTCAAACCTGCGGCGTGGCAATGCGAAGCACTACCACTAAGCCTCCTGGAGACTACATATTTATTACATAAGTTATAAATTAAGCAAATATAATATCCATACAAAACCAAAAAGAAACTTAAAAAAAAGAAATTGCTTATTCTATGTTTAATAAACATAGCTGACTTACGGCTAATTTATCACCCATCGCAGAGCATATTTTGTTTATAATTACTCCGCGAAACTACACACGATCAAAAAAGCAGTAATCCAATTGTTGTGTGCAATTCTACGCTTTTTATAATACTATCTAGCAAAACTTAACACTTTTATTGCATATTGATGAAATTTTCATGAACATAAAAACATTGAACAATCAGGAACAAGGCTGGATACCCAAAAAATAAGAATAACAAATAGTATAATCGAAAAAAATACGAGTACTCACCTATTTTTAAACTTGTGTCGCGAAAAGAAGATTTAAAATGGCGATTATCATTTTGAATCATGATCGGAGACGATGCGCGCGCAACTTTATGTAGAAGACCTGATTAGTTGGAAGAAATTTCAAATACTAGAAAAAATTTTGTAACTGTAGAAATGAAGATTTCTGGTCCGAATTACAAAAACTTTTTCTGTAAAATTGATTATTTCTGTAACATTACTAAAAAATTTTCTTATGTTTACAGTATTTTTTTCTCAGTGTAGTTCAAAAATGACATGAAAGATCAAACTATGTTTTGTAGTACCTTCTTTGCACATTTTTTAAGACTCCTATGACCCCTTAAATAAAACTAAACTTGAATTTCATTAAAAAACAAGTTAAAATTATAAATTTTGACAATAAAAGTAAAACATATATTTAAATTTGAAGATGAATTAAGATGAAATTTCCCTAAGATGTCTTCAAATATCAACAAAGAGCCAATGCTCACCCTTTTCAGAAGAGTAAAATTTTCACCTGATCAAAAATTTGCAACATCTGGATTTACTTATTTTGCTGCCAAGTAATTTTCACGCATCATCCAATGATGCCGCGCCGCCTAATAACGATTGACTCTGCTTGATCAGAAGTGTCTCGTTACTTCTGTAGCTCTTTTTCAGGCCAAGTAGGATCAACCAGATTTTCTTAATCGAGTGTCCGTGACCTTGGCTCGGCAAGAACAGCTTGAATGTGAAAGGATTTTTTTTTTTTTTTTGAATTTTTTTGTAGTGCTTCATTAAGGGGTCACAGGAGTCTTAAAAATGTGCAAAGAAGGTACTACAAAGCATAGTTTGATCTTTCATGTAATTTTTTAACTACTCAATATACAAGTATAATTTTTTATATGTAATTCTACAAGATTTATTGATTATAAAACAAATATTAAAATTTATGAAACTTTAGCCAAAACTGAAATAAATGATATTAAGCATAAAGCTATTTGAACACATTGGGATTAGGCTTACGCGGCAAATTTTGAGGTCAAAATTGAAAAAATGACCAAGAAAATGACTTTATATTATACTAATATGTTCAAACTAGGACTTCTACCTAAATTCTCAGCTCAATTTTAATTAGAAATTATTTTAAGAACTTTTTACTAAAACAATTAATAAAAAATTTTAAATTTTGATTTGAAAATTTAAAAAAAATAATTTCCAATTAAAATTGAGATGAGAATTTAGGTATAAGTCTTTGTTTGTATATATTTGTACAATATAAAGTCATTTTCTTGGTCATTTTTTCAAATTTGACTTCACAATTTGCCGCGCAAGCCTAATCACAATGTGTTCAAATAGCTTCATGTTTAATATCATTAATTTTAGTTTTGGCTAAAGTTTCATAAATTTTAAAACTTGTTTTATAATACATAAATCTTGTAGAATTGAATGAAGAAAAAAATTATACTCATTTATTGAGTAGTTAAAAAATGACATGAAAGATCAAACTTTGCTTTGTACTTTCTTCTTTGCACATTTTTAAGACTCCTGTGACCCCTTAATTGTTCACAATCTTAAAAAGGTCCGATTCCATAGGGTGACTAATGGCTGAAATAATCACTAGTGGTACTTTTTATTTTATTTCCGCAGCTGTACCCCTTTCGCCGTGCAAATCAACACTTTCGCAGATATTAAAAAAAATTACTGCCCCTTAAAGTAGTACTTACTGTACCCCCCCCCCCCCCCCAGATTTCTGTCCCATCGTACTTTCAGTTTTTAGCATATTTTTGTGTTCTCATGCCTGGTGTAATATCCTTCAAATTCCTAACCCTGCGTACGATGTCGCCCTTAACGCTTGCGTTGGGTGCCTATTCAGGTGTTGGCTCGTCACCTGACTGAGGTTCTGAAAAACGACGCCCTTCGCCAATAGCCCTCGTGTAGCTCTAGTGCGACGATAATTCAAACCAAACTATATCTCTCTATTTATAATATGAGTTTTTAAACTAAATGGTTTTTTTTGTAGAGATTTCAACCAGCTCGTCGAGGCTAACACGCCCACTTTAACTAATTCGCATGTAGGGTAAGGTGGGGTAAGTGGGCCACCTTTTTGGCATAATTCGACTTCAGACCCTCATACCACTGGATGTAATCGGCCTAACTACTTATTATTTTTTTGTGGTCCATTCTCCCATATGTTATTACTGTACCCATGGCAACCTTAACACAAATTGGCAAATAATAAATTTAAAAAATATGTTTTTCTTTTTGGTCATCCGAGTGGCCCACTTGCCCCGCAAGGTGGGGTAAGTGTGCCACCCCCCTAATATATTTTTACACATAACTGGTAGAGATATGGAGGAGCAAGTGGAATAATCTACATGATTTTTTGAGTGTTTGAAAAAAAGTAATGATGTATCTTTACTAGTTCCCGCATAGCAACTTTTTCTGGCATGCAAGCTTACTACAAGAAAAAATACGTTAATTTTCATCTTGTCATTTTTGCTAGTTGTGTAAAAAAAATGTTAGGGCTACAGATTTTAAATTGGCCTATGTCAATGAATAGGACTATGAATAGTGAATATGACAAACCCTATGAATCAGTAAATATGACTTTTTTTAAGTACATTAAAGAGTTGGGGCAAGTGGGCCACCCCTGGCCCACTTACCCCGCCATTGTGGTGGCCCACTTACCCCAAACTCGGGGCAACCGGGCCACCCCAATTTTCTTTTAACCTTATCAACAACACAAGTACATGACACTACAAAAAGATACTTTGTTTTATACACTTTCAAAATATGACATTTTGTTTTGTATCATGAACCGTTTGGAAACAAATAAAAAAATAGTATGATGGCGTGAATTACGAAAAGATGCAATTTAAAAAAATTTCACAAAAAGGATTGTACCTTGTTACATACTTCAATTAAAATGATGACATAATGTTTCCTGCATCTATTGGGGTAAATACGTAAAAATATTGTAACAGCTTTTTTTACGTCCATAATTCGGGAAATGCCAGGGGGGGTGGCCCACTTGCCCCAATGGCCCACTTACCCCACCTTACCCTAAGTGAAACTTTTATGACTAAATTATAAATGCGGTAACAATTTATAGACCTTTACTATCATATATTATTATGTGTGTTGTTCAAATACTATATTGATAGACTAAAAACATTTACTTAAAAAACCTGTTAGAATTTTTACTTATTTTATGTTAAAACTTGCCAAAAATTGTATTAAAATTTGCTAATATTTTTCTACGTAATCTACGTTTCTAATTTTTTGTAAGTATAACTAACAAATTTTTAAAATTTAGCACTTCATTAGATTTTTTCTGATTTAGTCTAAATGTATAAATTAAAACTTTTAGAAGAAATTTTTAAATCTCTATATTTAACACTTAATTAGAAATTTTACTGTGAAATCTAAATGTATAATGTCGCCAATAGCCCTCGTGTAGCTCTAGTGTGACGATAATTCAAACCAAGCTAAATGTATAATTTAAACTTAGACATTTTATGCTGTTATGAAGTGTTATTGTATTACAACAATTTAAACACCTTATTTACCCTGTTCCCCTGGCTAATTTTCCCCCGATTTTAAAAACTTAGTCATTTTATTCTGTTATAGAGGGTTATTGTATTCCAGCAATTTAGAAACCTTATTTACCCTGTTCCCCTGGCCATTTTTCCGATTAAAAAAAAACTTGAGTCATTTTAATTCTATTCTAGTGTGATATTTCATTCCAGCATTTAAAAAACCTTATTTGCCATTTTCCCCAGGCCATTTTTTTTCTAATTAAAAAAAAAACTTTAACTTTTTAATGTAAATGTATGAGACGAAATTCCCAAACCCAGTACTTAAGGGGTCATAGGAGTCTTAAAAATGTGCAAAGAAGGTACTACAAAACATAGTACTAAACATAGTAATTTTTTAACTACTCAATATACAAGTATAATTTTTTTTATATGTAATTCTATAAGATTTATTTAATATAAAACAAATTTTAAAATTTATGAAACTTTAGCCAAAACTAAAATAAATTATATTAAACATAAAGCTATTTGAACACATTGGGATTAGGCTTGCGCGGCAAATTTTGGGGTCAAAATTGAAAAAATGACCACGAAAATGACTTTATATTGTTCAAATATGTATAAACAGACTTATACCTAAATTCTCAGCTCAATTTTATTTAGAAATTATTTTAAGAATTTTTTTCTAAAGGCATTAATAAATTTTTAAATTTTTGATTAAATTTTTTTGAAATAATTTCTAATTAAAATTGAGCTGAGAATTTAGGTATAAGTCTTTGTTTGTACATATTTGTACCATATAAAGTCATTTTCTTGGTCATTTTTTCAATTTTGACCTCAAAATTTTGCCGCGCAAGCCTAATCCCAATGTGTTCAAATAGCTTTATATTTATTGTCATTTATTTTAGTTTTGGCTAAAGATTCATAAATTTTAAAATTTGTTTCATAATAAATAAAACTTGTAGAATTACATATAAAAAATTATACTTATATATTGAGTAGTTAAAAAATTACATGAAGCATCAAACTATGCTTTGTAGTACCTTCTTTGCACATTTTTAAGACTCCTATGACCCCTTAAAACCCCTATTAATTCTTTTCCACTATTTAAATATCCATATTTCCACAACTTTATCTCATTCGTTTTTCCGCGCTCCGATCCCACGCATAATCCTTGAACTCTCTATGATTGCATCATGTTAGCCTGTACAGTTATATCGCTGATGTTCGGTCAACTTACAGAGCCCCAAATTGACTCATCATATAGAATGTTCCTTATCTTTCGATGACCACGTGACCACCACTGAAGCAAAACAGCACCTAATTTTTGTATTCGCATTTCTGAAGATAACCTCCATGTAGAAGCACGTCTAAACTTGGCCTCTCCGCCCAACCCGAATAAACTATAAAAAAAAACCTGTACACCCTGTTCTAAAACCTGTCTTGATTCTCTTTGTAACTCAACATGTTACAAAAGAGTCGACAGGATAAATACCTGTTTCTCTTAAAATTTTCGAAATTGCAGACATAGCAGGCCTGATGTGAAAATATGCTCCAGCCATGAACTGCGCGACTGCGTCATCACCAATTTCGCACCCGTAAAGGAATCTAGAGACAGAACCGCCCTTTCCCGGCCTCATGGACCTCTCCATTGACAGTAGGCCTCCACTAGTGGTCTTCGTCCAGCCGGAGTTACCACCTCGGCCCCGACGTCTTCAGCGGCCTCCTGCCTTCTCTCCGTCCGTCGTCTACGCATCGCTACCGGACGCCGAACCCCGCCCTGTCTGCGACGACGTGACCGCTCTGTCAGCACCTTCCTGGAGGACCTCGTCGTTCCGTGCCACCAGCGCTTGCCAGTCTCCGCCACCGACCAGCGGTACTTCTCCCTTCTGTGCCACCAAGCAGTTGGCTGCTACGTCCCCAACACGGACTCTCAGCCGTCCCCCGCCTCCTCAGACCAGCATAGAAACTGCTCGTTCTCCCACCGGACTCGAACCAGAGCCGAAGACGACCCGCTTACTCCCCGCCCCACACGGCAGCGGCCTGTGGCATCCCTTCCGCCGCGTCGTCAACAAACAACGTATACCAACTTACAATGAAAGTTCCATGCGCCGTCGTTGCCAACGACCCACCCTATCCTGCAAAATTAGAGGAGGAAGAATCTAAGTCCTAAAGTGCGATCAAACTTAAACCCACAGACAAGAATCTAAACAGACTGCGCATTTACGTAGGTGAATAGGGCGAAAAGTCTCCGCCCCCTGAGCGTAGTAACAAGTTTACTCACTAGGAGCGCTACAAGTCAGCTGCCTATTTTTGGCTCTATTTAGGAGCTTTAACATAGCTAATAGCGCCTCGTAATTTGAAACCCTAGTCAAGTGATGAATTTTTTTACTTTTTTGCCTGGTTTGGAACGTTTTTAACTGCCTACTTTTAACCACCAAAACGGATTTTAACACAGCTATAAAGGTTTCGTAACCCATGTAATTTTCGCTTTTCTTAACGGACTGCGGCACTTGACCAGAGTTCTAAACTACGAGGCGTTATTGACTGTGTTAAAGCTGCTAGAAATAGGCAGCCGGAAATCATTACATTATTATTGGGTTTATTTCACGGGGTTCTGGCAACAGCTCCGCGGTCTAGTTTTCTTTTTTCTCGAATTACTTTTGTTGTTATTCGAAATTGTGTTTTCTAAGAATAAGTTAATTTAGCTATTTTTTAAAATTACAACATCTTGCTGTGCTGTTGGTTGTTTTAATCATTTATCAAGGAAAACTTGAATCGAAAGAAGTTTTAATTTTAACAGCTATAATATTCTTAGAAAATTCAATTTGGCAAATAGAATGCAAAAGTAATTCGAGAAAAATGAAAAACTGCAGAGGTGTTGCTAGTTCCCACGTGGAAACCCCTGGTTATTTAATTTAAACAGTGAATATATTATTTATATATTTACTGAAAATGATAACTATTGTTATAATGTTTTTATATATTATAAAAAAAATTTAAAACTTGAAAAAATCTAAGTAAATATGCAAACAGAAATTACCACAAAACATTGAAAAAGAATTTCAAACCTTTAATTTACAATTTCAAAATTTACATTTGTAAGAGGATTTTTTGTATAACCAAATTATACATATAAATTAACTTCAGGCATATATATATTTGGCATATCAATTTAACTTTTTCAAATATTATTATAATATGTTTTTCAGAAGAAAGGAATCAGTAATAATGAGACTGCATCTCAAAATAATAAGTATGTAGATAAATTTACAATCAATTATCAAGTTTGAAAGACAATGAAATATTTACAAGTTTTTAATTAGGTGTTTACAAGTTGTGAAATGGTAAATATAGTTTTTCTTTTAATGGCTTTTCCTTGATACAAAAACATTAATTCCTTTGCTTATTATTTTATAACACAGCCAATTATACTTTGTATAATATCAGAACATACAAGAAGCTAGAAATAATGTTATTACAAATAAAGCGTTTGATTAAAAAATTTTTCCCTCAAATAAATTAGAGTTTGCTTCTAGAGCAAGTAAAAATAACTCAATTTCTCTAAATAATCCAATGATTAAGGTGAAAAATATAAATAATAATTTATAAAATATAATAATAATTTACAGCCTACAAGTTCTTTTAGGAAAATAATTCATAATTTCTCATAAATTTATCAAAACATTGTTCAATCATTAGTTTATGTAGTGCTGGACTTTTGTAATCACAAACACACAATGTAAGAAAATAAATGCAACATATTTTTTTATAATAAAAAGGAGACATATTTACAAAAAATAATAACCCAATAAAAAATAACTACCTATACAAAAAAGTCAACTAAAGAAACATATGTTAACAACATCTTAATTCTATAACAACATCATAAAACCAATATATCTGTTAAGTATTTTTATATTAAGCTCTTAGTAATATAAAGCAAAATTTTATTAGTAGGTACCCACACTGTATGTTGCATTTTTTACTCAGAGCAATATAGTATTTAAAAATAAATTTATAGATAGGGAGAGAGGCATGCAAGTAATTTCAATTCAAGGAATAATTGTAATGACGAAGTTGGTGTACTTGAGTAGGTGTTCCAACAAATCTGCTGTTATTTGGCCCCTTGGAGATACAGGTTATGGAATGAGTTTTCACACAAATAAGCCCATCTATTTCTTCATCCTATGTAGAAAAAGCTTTTCTAAATACATCACATCAAAATTATGAATAAAAATCAACAAAATTTTTAAAATGCTCATTAAACGAAGCGATTAATTTACAATATATTGTTAGACCTTAAATTTTACTAGCCAAGATTTCAAATTATTTTTTTCTCTAAAAAATGAAATAGTTTTGAATCAAAAGTGCCTATATTGTATGAAAATATCAGCTCTAACTATTAAATTAGTTTAAATATCTAATCTCTCTCTAATTAGGTCTCTCTCTAAACACCTAGCATGTGACATAAATTAAAAATTCTCTATTTAATGATTCTGAAGAAGGAAGTCTCATCATCTCTCTCTAAACTCTCTCTCCTCTCAAAAATTTAATCTCTCTCTCTCTCAAAATTCTCTCTCTCTCTCTCTCTCTCTCTCTCTCTCTCTCTCTCTCTCTCTCTCTCTCTCTCACTCTCTCTCTCTCTCTCTCTCTCTCTCTCTCTCTCTCATCTCTCTCTTCTCTCTCTCTCTCTCTCTCTCTCTCTCTCTCTCTTCTCTCTCTCTCTCTCTCTCTCTCTCTCTCTCTCTCTCTCTCTCTCTCTCTCTCTCTCTCTCTCTCTTCTCTCTCTCTCTCTCTCTCTCTCTCTCTCTCTCCTCTCTCTCTCTCTCTCCTCTCTCTCTCTCTCTCTCTCTCTCTCTCTCTCTCTCTCTCTCTCTCTCTCTCTCTCTCTCTCTCTCTCTCTCTCTCTCTCTCTCTCTCTCTCTCTCTCTCTCTCTCATCTCTCTCTCTCTCTCTCTCTCTCTCTCTCTCTCTCTCTCTCTCTCTCTCTCTCTCTCTCTCTCTCTCTCTCTCTCTCTCTCTCTCTCTCTCTCTCTCTCTCTCTCTCTCTCTCTCTCTCTCTCTCTCTCTCTCTCTCCTCTCTCTCTCTCTCTCTCTCTCTCTCTCTCTCTCTCTCTCTCTCTCTCTCTCTCTCTCTCTCTCTCTCTCCTCTCTCTCTCTCTCTCTCTCTCTCTCTTCTCTCTCTCTCTCTCTCTCTCTCTCTCTCTCTCTCTCTCTCTCTCTCCTCTCTCTCTCTCTCTCTCTCTCTCTCTCTCTCTCTCTCTCTCTCTCTCTCTCTCTCTCTCTCTCTCTCTCTCCTCTCTCTCTCTCTCTCTCTCTCTCTCTTCTCTCTCTCTCTCCTCTCTCTCTCTCTCTCTCTCTCTCTCTCTCTCTCTCTCTCTCTCTCTCTCTCTCTCTCCTCTCTCTCTCTCTCTCTCTCTCTCTCTCTCTCTCTCTCTCTCTTCTCTCTCTCTCTCTCTCTCTCTCTCTCTCTCTCTCTCTCTCTCTCTCTCTCTCTCTCTCTCTCTCTCTCTCTCTCTCTCTCTTCTCTCTCTCTCTCTCTCTCTCTCTCTCTCTCTCTCTCTCTCTCTCTCTCTCTCTCTCTCTCTCTCTCTCTCTCTCCTCTCTCTCTCTCTCTCTCTCTCTCTCTCTCTCTCTCTCTCTCTCTCACTTGGTGGCGCGATCATTGGTTGGTTCAAAGTTTAGTCACTTGGTGGCGCGATCATTGGTTCGAAGTTTAGTCGCTGGGTGGCTGGTCACGTGATTCTCTGAAAAAAAAAGTTCCGATTGGAATGTCTGTTTGCGTTGATTGTCTGTGCTTAAACCTATAAGTTTCGGTGTTGACATTCCGGTGTCGCCGTGTGTTGTGTTGCAAGGAAAAAGGGCGCCAAGTGAAGAAGCCAAATCAGTTTTCCAGAAGCCAAATTGCCGCCAATGTTTACCACAACTTGTTTACAAACATTAAGAGTTTAGGTTGTTTTAATTAAAGTTAGTATTTTGATCAAGTAATCAACACAATTTTTATTTAATGAATAGTATGCATAGACTAACCAATAGTCATTTATTGCACATGTTACTTGGTTAAAATAGTACGACGAGGGCAGAGACAAGTAATAGCCATTTACTACCCTGATCTATCCTAAATATACAGGGTGGTTATAAAATAACGCTCGCTATTCGGAGTGATCTGTAGCTTGAATGTATAATCCAAATGCAAAAAACTTTCGAGACACTTACTAATCAAGAAGGGGGAGATAGAATGGATTAAAAAAACAAACTCGTCACTTGACCAGGGTTCTAAATTACGAGGCTTAATTGGATGTGCTGGCATTAATTAGCCATAATTGGCTACGCCTCGTAATTTAGAACCTTGGTCAAGAGACGAGTTTCGTTTTATGATTCCATTCTTTTTCGAAAAAGAGTAACTTGTCTCTTGACCAGGCTTCTAAATTACGAGGCGTAATTAGCTGTGTTGGCCGTAATTGGCATACTTGGCATGCCTCGTAATTTGGAACCCTGGTCAAGAGACGAGTTTGTTTTTTATGCTTTTATTCTTTTCCCCCTTCTTGATTAGTAAGTGTCTAAATTTGTGAAGCATTCGGATTATTCGTTCAAGCTACAGACCACTCCGAATAGCGAGCGTTATTTTGTAACCACCCTGTATTATCAATTGCCTTTTTTTTTATGCTTCAACACCCATTAAGTTTTTTGCTTTGTTTATGTATGATATTTTAGGGAGTGTTTAACTAACCTGTACTTTTCTGTTATTAGGATTTCAACCAATTGTGGCTAAAGATGCAATCCCTGATGTGGAAAACATCCTTCCAGAAAACTTTTGGTAAGTAAATTTTCTTTGTTTAGGAGTTGTATAGGGCAGGTGCATTATTTAATTAGAGAGGGGACCGGTGGATTATAGGGGGGGGGGTCATGATTGAATTTTATCCCTGAAAGGGGGAGGGGGTCTGGTGTTAATATTCTAATTTCGTTACTTTTCCGAAACTTTCCGACGTCTGTCTCATTTTGAAATTCCACTCCTAACAAGGGAACATTTCACATTCCCGAAATATACGAGCTTTTCTTGGCTGCTAAAGGTGTGATGGTCAGCAAGAATTGTTGATTACGGATGTTTCTCCTTATCTGTACTCTTCCAAGTATCACATAATAGGACCCGTAATTACAGGCATCTGCCGAAAAGAAGTGTTCTGAAATAAATCACGCTGACTGTCAAGCAGGTTGTCGTTTGGCAAGTTTCAACCAGTGCAAACCCCTTTGTGTTCAACAAAAAAGCCCCTCCCCTCAAAGAGGGGGGGGGGGGAGGCATGTCCACACCTTTTTCTGTCAGTACCTGCACGTGAGTTTGCTGGTGGACTCGTTGTTGGCTGATTAATAGCGGCGTAAAGGATTGAAATTAAATAACAGAATGTTTATTAATTATAATTTCAGAATTTTGCTTTTGCTTATGTTTCGTCAATGGTGATTTACTTTGAAAAATGGTAAGATAGCTTAATTTAAATTTTCCTTATAATTTGAAATTTCAAAAAGTAACTGTGAATCGTTACTTTTTGTATTAAGTAACTGCAACGCGTTACTTTTCATATTAATTAACTGTAAACTGTAACGGTAACAGTTACTTTTTAAAAGTATCTTTCCAATCCCTGAATAATTAATTAACCTATTAAATCGACAAATAGTACATTTGAAGATTCTCTTTTTCAACCTATAGCAAGACAGCCAACCCAGTTGTAAAAAAAATCAGCTTATTTCCAACAACAGTTCCCAACTTTTGAGAACATAAAAAATTTTCGCAACAAAAAAATCTTTAAATCTCTAATGAAATTTCGCCATGAACAAAACTACAGTTTTTATTATAATAAAGTAATATTATCTTTAAATTTTTCACACCTTTAACAAATGTATACTAATCACTAAACATTTTATTCGTGTAAATGTTATCAATCATCACAGTCTGAAAAGCTGTCTTCACAGCTTGCATACAATGCATCATGGATGAATTACAGTATTTTTTTTTGCCTCTTTGTGGCAGTAGATCTAGAATGCGGCATTTAGCTTTGTCGTGATCAAAAAATTGCCAAAACAGCAATTTACCGGAGTCTGACGGTGTAAGTTTACTTAAACCATCAACATTTATGATGGAAGCTGGAAAACTGTTATAAAAAAAAATATTTCCGATGTTTTATTTTCAATATTCTTTATTTTTTTCGGAGGGGGGGGGGGGGGTGGTCATAATTTAAATTTCAGGTCATGGGGGGCAACCTTTTTATTTACAGCTGTGTTCCAAAATCCTCCTCCCCCCCCCCCTCTAGTTAATTAATGCGCCTGCCCTTATAGCAATTGTACACAATTTTTATTTTTTTAGTTGACCTTTTTCAAAAATACTTTTGTGGATAGCTTTAAAGCAAATTTACTTTCTGTTTTTACATATTATATTATACTTCAGTACTGCCTCATTAGAATACAATGCATGATTTAAAATTATTTTATGTTTCTGTTATAAAATTACAAGTACTAACCCAACAATCACTTATGGCAATCTCCTCACCAAACGCCATGGAATTAGTAATCCTGCCTTCTTTGGGTTCTTCACCTGTTTCAAAGTGGTCTACCACAATCAGATATTTGAGATGCCAAGAAGAAACAAACTATATTTTGATATCATTGTGAAATAGTCGCTGCACAAACAAATTAGTATCATTAGTTTTAGCTTCCATCGTGTTTGCGGGGTAATAAGGAAAAAAAATTTATAAAGCCTAAGAATTACTTTCCCACAAAGGGTTAAGTATGAATAAATTTTTTTTAAGTGTTTACGATTTGTTGAGTATGCATACATTTGATAAAATCAAAACTTAAATTATATTTATTTTTAAGGAATGTGACAGTTGATGAAGGAGTCATTGTACTGGAATCGATGCCCCGACTGAAATTGCCTCGACGCCCAGTACCCCAGCCTCGACCTCGGCTGAAATTGCCTCGACATCCAGTACCCCAGCCCCGACCTCGGCTCTCGGCTAAAAGAACATCGGCTGAAATTGCCTCGACGCCCAGTAAGGCACCAGGCTTGTTAACTCCGACACCTCAAAGCCTATTCCAAGAAAGAAAAATGTGTTTTATTCCAAATTTAAAATATAATTTGTTTTGTACTCTGCCCCTGAGGCATAAAATTTATTTTAATTCCATATTTAAATACTTATGAATTACTAGCAAATTAATACCCGTTCTTCGCACGGACTAAAAAAATTCAAATCTATCCTTTAATATGCATCATTTAATCTGTTATAGGACAGTAAGCTTATGTTTATTGTTTCCACTCGAGTGTAGAATCCCGTTACTTATATAATTACCTTGAAATTAAAAATACGCTATAAAATTCACGGATAAGACTCTTTCTTTTATTATTATAGATTATGTGAAGCTTAGGGGAAAAGTATAAAATTTCTAAGAAATACTTAATTTTTATCAGTCAAATATTAAAACCAAGTTTTAAATAAGTGTGAACTAATTTAATTCAATATAATGGGAATGTAATGTGTAAAGTAGAATAAAAAGTTATTGCTAAAGATTAATTAAGACTTAAAGTTATTTAAATGCTTAAAATATTTTCCCTGCTGTATAGTATTACTGAATGTTATGAGTTAGTGTTAACAATTTAAATTTCAGAAGGCTGGCTAAGGAAACGAGTCAAACTTTTGGAGCAGGCCTTGAAAACTGTCGCTGACGATGCTATTGATAAAATGGTGAAGCGCGAAGATGAAATAGAAAAAAGAAATGCAGCAAAATTGGAGGAGTTTCGACAACAAATGCTTCAAATTGAAAAGGAGAAACTCGATATGACAAAACAATGTTTTGAAATGTTGAAAAACTTGCAAAAAAAAAATAAAATAATTGTTGGGATACATAGTTACCTCTTCAATCTGTTGTAAAACACATTTGTTTTTTATACTTAAGTTTTATTACCCTTTCGTTGGTTGAGTATTGTGAAGCAGTGGACAACTGTTTGAATCCAAAGAAAGGTTTGGTTAAATATGTTGTATAGCTATTATGAACAACAATTTAACTATTATATGGTGTAACTGCCACCCCCCCCCCCGGCAATTTCCCAATTACTTATATTTTTATGTATCTAACCCAGTAGATATCGGAAACATTGTTATTGCTTTTATTTGAAGCTGCCGTAATGCCGGCTGCCTAAACAATAAGGAAAAAAGTGTGCAGAGGCAGAAATAATAACGGCTAATGATTACCTTGAAAAGTTGAAAGTTAATCCTCCAACAAAGCCAAAAAATTCCATATCATCGCGAACCTCCAATAGTAAGTCTAATTCTGCCATGAGAGAGAAAGGCAAGTTGGCCACTCCGACGACCAAAAAATATTTTTTGTATTCCATATTTGCCAATTTGTTTTAAGGTTGTCATGGGTAGTCAAATTTCCCTTCCCCCCTCCAATGTATTAAATTGAAATCTTAAATAGTTAGTTTGAATTGCTTTTCGCAGGTAAATGAAATTATTAGTGTTTATAAAAAAATTATATATTTTATTCCAATTATACTTTGATCTCAAAAAGTTTTCCATTGAAAATGCTTTTTTAAAAGTTTACATTCAAGGCAAAAGTGTTTCTTTAGGATTCGTTTTTGGCACATGCAATATTATCGCTTTTAATAATTATTTTTTTATGATGAGTTAATAATTTTTGTTGTGTTTACAATGTTTATTTGTAATATTTCAGTGTTTACTTCATAAAACTAGGATTTGGCAAGACAACACAATAATCCCCTAGTGCCGTTTTTTGTGGTCTAGAGCCTGGCATCTGATTATTAGGATATTGCTAATTGACTACATTCTACAAATTTGTATGTATCATTTATTTGCAATTACTGCAAAATTAAGGGTAGGGTAGGGTTAATTCGAGTGAAATAAGGCACATTTTTCTTCAAATGTCACACTTTAAGGGGTCCTAGGAGTCTTAAAAATGTGCAAAGAGGGTACTACAAATTATAGTTTGATCTTTCATGTTATTTTTAACAACTCAATATACAAGTATAATTTTTATATGTAATTCTATAAGATTTATTCAATATAAAACAAATTTTAAAATTTATGAAACTTTAGCCAAAACTTAAATAAATTATATTAAATATAAAGCTATTTGAACACATTGGGATTAGGCTTGCGCTACAAATTTTGAGGTCAAAATTGAAAAAATAACCAAGAAAATGACTTTATATTGTACAAATATGTACAAACAAAGACTTATTCCTAAATTCTCGTCACAAATTTAATTAGAAATTATTTTTAAAAAAATTTAAAATCAAAGTTTTTAATTTTTTAGAAAAAGTTCTTAAAATAATTTCTAATTAAAATTGAGCTGCGAATTTAGGTATAAGTCTTTGTTTGTACTTATTTGTACAATATAAAGTCATTTTCTTGGTCATTTTTTTTTCAATTTTGACCTCAAAATTTGCTGCGCAAGCCTAATCCCAATGTGTTCAAATAGCTCTATGTTTGATATCATTTATTTTAGTTTTGGCTAAAGTTTCATAAATTTTAAAATTTGTTTTATAATAAATACATCTTGTAGAATTACATATAAAAAATATACTTTTATATTGAGTAGTTAAAAAATTACATGAAAGATCAAACTATGCTTTGTAGTACCTTCTTTGCACATTTTTAAGACTCCTATGATCCCTTAATGTACCATTGGCTTATATGAATAGATTTTAACCGTTTCGTCCAAAAGAAATCATAAAAATGTGCCTTATTTCCCACGAATTAACCCTATTCTGCCCTTAAATAAAAACTTACTTGAAAAATTAAAGATTCAGGGATGGTGGAGTCAATGAAAATATTTATACAGTTAACAATATGACAGTACAATGAATAAACACAAAAAGTTAATAACAAATAATTCAGCAAAATTAAATCGAAAAAGTTAAAGATTCAGGGACAAAGGGAGTTAATAAAAATATTTACACAGTAACGATATGACAACACAATGAATACTAACATGAAAAAGTTACTTTTAAACAATATAGCAAAATTAAAAGATTCAGGGAAGAAGGGGTTATTAAAATATTTACATAGTTAAAAAAATAAACAAAAATTGTCCTTAGTCTACAATTTAGCCCATTCAATTAACAGATTTCTCATTTGTCTTGCATCCCTGGATGCAGCAGTTGCTGGAATCACAACTGAATCACATAAGTTGTGCAAGCACACAACTTGCTACCACTTGATATTTCAAGTTATGCAGAGCGGCATCATTTTTCTTCAAACAACACCGAAATCACCCCCTTTAATTGCTCAAATGCATGTTCAACATGAACTCTGCTGCGACTAAGTCGCTTGTTAAAGACAGCCACTTCTTGGGTGAGATTTCCAGAGACAGGCTTCATGAGTCAGATCTTTAAAGGGTATGCTGGGTCCCCCACTAAATACAAGTGGACCAATGAAGCAGTCCCAGGAATCTGAACTTGTTGGTCAAGAAGTTGTCCATTTTCGCACAGTTCAAACAAGTCCGAGTTGTAGAGTACTCTAGCATCATGTACCGAACAAGGCCAAGAAAAGTTAATATTCCGGAATCTCTTTGTGTGAACCACAACTGCTTGCAAAACAACACTGTACAGTCCTTTTCGATTGTAATAGTCCGTAGGATTTGTAGTTGGGGCCTTGATAGGTATGTGAGACCCATCTATTGCACCACAAACCCCAGGGAGACCCCCTAGTCCCAAAAAGGATTCTGCTATTTCCAACAGCTCTGCAGGATTGCTAGGAAATCCCAACTCTCCTTCCAACTTAGATACTATCTGCCTGCAGGTCTGGTTTACTACTACACATACAGTGGGGCGGCTAACTCCAAAAAACGTGTGCAATATTCCTCATCTCTCCAGAGGAACCTAGTTTGGCCAAGGTAATGGGGAGATGCTTTCCAACTGAGAGAGGTCTCGGCAAACTATCCTCCGTCTTGCGATTAAAGCACCAAGCTCTTCACAAATGAGATCAAACGTTGTTCCAAAAAGAAAAAAATCATTAAGAATAACAGTTCTTTATAATGGGATACCAAATATAATATCAATGCTATGTACAGATTTTTTTAAAGTTCATAACTCTATGGTATGATTACGCCAAAATTTAATGTACTACTCATCAATTAATTGGAAAACTTATTCATTGCAAAAAAAAAAAAAAAAAAACAGTAACTTTCATTGGTCATACAAACTTCAGAGGAAAAGGAATAGTGGCGTTCGATTTGGCGACTTACCAACAGTTAATTAAATTTTCTATCAGTTTCCCTCTTAAATTGAGAACAGCTATGATATAATGACCGGTATATGTTCGGTGATTTGCGTTCCGTTGCAAAGAAACGAAAGTGTCGAAGTGTGGTAAACATTTAATTTAACTTCATTTTTCATACAACTCGATAAGTAATATTTCAACCCTTCATTAAATTTTCAAGGTCGCCAAATATCACTATACTGGCCATTATATCATAGCAGTACCTTTAATTGAACATGGTTGCCAGAAAAATATTTATTAAAATATTTTTAAACGTCGCCGATTTCCAAAATTTTTGGCAGCCAGGATGGTAGAATATTACTCAACTGTTCTTAACCTAAAAATTAAAACAGGATATTCAAATGAATGAAATCTTATTACCTGTTGATTCGGAAGTTCTTTTTAAAATCTTCTTCGTCAAACGAATGCAAAACAACTTGTTCGTAAAATACACTGGTTCGAACTTTGGCCCACCGCCTTTCAGGGAATTCAAGTTGGATTGCTGCTTCACTAATCCCCATAAGTAAATTAACAATTTTTCTCTTAGACCTATGATTTCCTTTTGATTCCAAAGACCAGCTTATATTTGGTTGTAATTGTAATAATAAAAACTAGCTTCCATTGTCAAATCTGATCAAAAAGTAAACAAATAATGCAAGTGCCTTCAGAAATCCAGGCTTTCCATTAGATTTTCAACTTGTCCCTAGGGAAAAAAGAGACTCAACATTTTAAAAAAAGGAAAAAATTGACTTAAAAATATCAAGTTAAATGATATCTTGTATTCTTCGTAACAGGTACATACATATCCAGGGTTACGTATTCTTCGTAACAGGTAAAGGGGCAAATTTTTAGCTTGTCTTCATTTTCCTGAAGACCAATAGCAGAAAATTTAGTTTTTTTTAAATGGAAACATTAACACGGCCTTCATTGTTACATTACTTTATTGTTGCCGGTGTTCCATTGCTCAATTACTGTTTGCAGCAGGTTTAATTGTCAGCCAACAAGAACTTATATGCTTAATAAAATGTCTTTTTGGAATTTTTTTTTTTGGATGTTCATTCAGAAGCTCGCTCATGCTCATACCACACCAAAGAGACGTCTTCAATGACGTCATATATCGATTGTAGTAGGAAGAAGAAATCCTATTGGCCAACAGAATTTTTTTTCTTTTAATAAGCAGGGAAAAGAGAAAAAATCCGCCTATTTATTGTGAAAAAGGGAAAATAGGGTCCAGATTTGTGAAATAAGGAGTTTCAGGGACTTGGGATGAAAAAAAGGATTTTTAGGGAAAAAAGGGACAGTTGGGAGGCCTGGAAATCGTCTTCAGGAAATGATGCAACGGTGACGTCACTTCCGAGAATCCAGGTAAGGCAGTGTAAACGCTTTATCCTAGGTTGTCTGTTATCCTGTAGTTATCTTGGTGATCCCTACTGCTGGGTGAAAACGACCTAAGTAAGATTCTTGCCGTGTAAACGCAGCTAAATAGTCGGCCAACCAGGCCCTACCAAGGGCATAATTTCCGCCAACCTAATTTTCAGCCCAAAAATTATTTTCAGTTTCAACCAGGCCATACAATCCACAATATCCTCAAAATTCACGGCTAATTCAATTCGGAAACCCGAGACCCTTTTATGAATATCGACCTAATAACCCAACAACCCACTTCCAACAAATGAGACCAAATTTACCAAATACTGCATTTCGCCAGTGCCAGGCACAAGGCATTGTCAATGCATTCCGTTGGCGACATGAATGCCCTTTTGCCAGAGAGACTCGCGCACCTGAAGAAGTGATGCCAAATGACACTCCAAATACACAAAACAACGGAAATTCACAATGACAACTCATAGTCCCGGGACAAATACAAAAGAAAAGACTGTAATCAAAACAATTCCCATGTCAACGTGCCCTGTTTGGTTTGGTTTGAATTATCGCCGCACTAGAGCTACACGAGGGCTATTGGCGGCGGGCGTCGTATTTTAGAACCATAGTCAGGTGACGAGCCGACACCTGAATATCAACGTGCCCTGTATTTTGGATACTGCTAGTACTATTTCCTTGGCGCCCTGGAGTTTTATTCAGCGGTATTCCATACAGTGGCAAAATACCCCTTCCCTGTTTGTAAAACAGGCAGATGGACACTTTAAATTTTATAAACAGTGTAAATTAACTCTGAAAATTGGAAATATAACCGAAACCATAACTTTGTATATTACACACACTGAATTACCATATATAATTTTAGGATTACCCGAGTGTGCCAAATATAAAATTGTTATTGATTGTTATACCAAAGAAATTTCCAACATGGCACAAACCTTAAAAAATGTTCATATCCAAATGTACCCCTCTCATTGCACTTAACCAAATATCAACCAAATTCAAATGTACAAGAGCAGATAGCTGTTGGGTCATTGACCACTGAAACCAATGCATCTCAGTTTGTCAACGATGATCCACGGGTGTATGACTTGTTACAAAGATTTAAAAATGTTTTTGCTCGTAATAAATATGATGTGGGAACCTATAATATGGAACCCCAACGCATATACTTAACTTCTGATCTACCCATAAGTTTAAGAGATTATCATACATCCCCAATTAATGAACTAGAAATTCAAAAACAAGTTGATGAAATGTTAAAACATAATATTATAAAACCAAGCCATTCTGCTTATAGTGCGCCAGTGACTTTGGTTCAAAAGAAAAACGAATCTACTAAACCCCCGGTTTTGCTGTGATTTTCGAAAATTAAATTTAATATGCAAAACAGACAGTGAACCACTACCACGCATAGATGCTATATTAGATAAACTATATAATGCTAAAGTTTACAGTACATTTGATTTAAATTCGGGTTATTGGCAAATTAAAATTCATAGTAGTGACGCAGAAAAGTTAGATTTTGCTACCAATCATGGTTTGTATGAATGGTGCCGCCTTCCCTTTGGCTTGAAAAATGCAACAGCCATATTCAATAGAACTTTAAAATGGATAATAGCTAAATACCAAGTAAATTTTGCATATAGTTATTTTGACGATATAATCGTTCATTCAGACTCTCAAGAACAACACATTCAGCATCTCGAACAAATTTTTGAAATCATGCAAAAAGAAAATGTAAAGCTTAAACTGTCCAAGTGTGTTTTTGCAAAAGAAAAAATTAATTTTTTTGGGAAATGAAATTCAAAACGGTAGACTCACCCCTGACAATATCAATGTTACTGCTATTAAAAACTTAAAAGAGCCTAATATGTAAAAGAATTGCAGTGCTTCCTCGGAAGCATTAATGTGCATTACAAATTCTTTAAAAATTACGCCAAATTAAGATATCTCCCGTATAAATTGTTAAAGAAAGATACCCTTATCAATGGACTGATGAATGCCAAAATAGTTTTGAATTACTTAAACAAGCGTTAATAACCAAACCCATTCTTAAATTGTATAACCCAAATTTACCCTGCCATATGTTTGTTGATGCATCCCAAATTTCAATTGGTGCTGTCATCAAACAAGCCGACTCTGATGGTACATTACACCCCAATATTATTCTAGAACAGTTATTGCTCTTGGTTGCCTTAAAAATATAAAAAAAAATTAAGAGGTAGATAATTTAGTTGGAGTTTAAAATTAACAATGTATGATTATACAATAGTCCATTTACAAGGTAGTACTAATATTGAAGCAGACATGTTATCACGTAATCCAACTGTTCACCTTATGCATCATACATATTTGTTATATATAGAAGAAATTAAAAATTGACAGAAAATTGACAATCTTAATGGACCTAAATTTTTCACTAAAGATGGTATTGCTGTAATCAAAAAGAAAAAGTTTCATAAAATAGTAGTTCCTTTCTCATTAAGAAGTAAATTGTTAATTGAAACCCAATTAAAATTTGGACATCCAGGTGTAAACAGAATGATAGAATTAATTACTCCTCATTACTATTGGCCACAAATTAACGAAGACATAAGTCGCTTTGTAAAGCACTGCCATGTATATGTCAAATTAATAAAAAAAAAACCTAGGCAAAAGAAATTTGGTTTGTTACAAACCCTTCCTCATCCAGATCAGCTCTTCGAATTAATCTCTTTAGATAGGTTAGGTTTGAATTATCGTCGCACTAGAGCTACACGAGGGCTAATGGCGACGGGCGTCGTATTTTAGAACCACAGCCAAGTGACGAGCCACACCTGAATAGGCACCCAGCGCAACCGTTAAGGGCGACATCGTACGCAGCGTTAGGACTTTGAAGGATATTTAACGTGCACTCCCTTACACGGGGTATTATTCGTCGGACATTTTTTTGGCTGCACGGGCCGTTTATAGGTCGGCAGCTGTTTTGGCGATGCCCGGACCCGAACCTGGGACCTTCCGCATGCTAAGCGAGTGCTTAACCGACTGAGCTCCCCAGCCCCTCTCTTTTGATAGAGTAGGTGGATTCAATTATTATAATTCTACAAAAAGATACCATCATGTTATAATAGACCATGCTACCCGTTATGTTTGGTTATATTCCACTAAAAATGAAACAGCTGAATCTTATATTAATTGCCTTAAGCAAACATTTAATGTACAAGTACCGTCAAAATTATTATTTATTAACTGATCGTAACCCAGCCTTTACTTCTTCTTGACTTAAAAAATTTATCAGGAATTACAATGTAAAACATTTATTTACAAGTGCTCATAATCCAAAATGCAATGGTAAATCGGAACGTGTTCAACAACCTTTGTGTGCTATGCTCCGAGCTAAAATTAATTTAACAACTAAAATTCCCTGGCCTAAATTTTTAGTACAAATAGTAACTGAATATAACAATACTCCTCATACTGTCACCAGATTTTTCACCCAACTACCTTTTACATGGTATTGCCCCTTTTGAAACCCCAATTAATCAAAATGTTTATCCGCCAATCGATGAAGCCAGTAAACTAGCAAAAAGCAGAACAGACGACTATCATAAAAGAAGTAAAACGTGTATTTTGATGCACATGTTATAAACAAAACATTTAATGTAGGTGATAAGGTTATTTATGAGGATGGATGGATGCTTAGGTTTAATGGCGCAAGGGCATCAAAGGCCATACTGCGCCAAACACTATTTATGAGGAATTTTGTTATCCTAATACTCGAAAATTAACAGCTCCATTTTCAGGTCCCTATATCATTCAAAAACAAATTAGTGATGTAAATTATGAACTGAATTTCCTAAACAAATTAACTAAATCTAATGAAATTGTTCATATTTCTAAATTACGCCCATATTCAGCTCTTGAAGACCTTTTAAACTTTCACATGAGCAATAAATAATTTTAAAATGAAGTCCTAATAAGTAAAATACAATTATAAATTATAACTTTGTTTACCCACACGCATCAAGATATGTTGAATTATCAAAAGTAATATTGAAATGCCCTAATTTCTGTTTGCTTATGTAACATTCCTATTACGCTATTAATGTGTGTAAATTTTAAGTGAAACTTAAGTTAAAATATGCTACAAATATTATTTTCAGACAAGTGTGTATACCTTATATTATTAAAGAACAATCTTGCCGAACAAAAGAAGACCGAACTAATTTTCCAATTACCCATGTAACGAAGAGACAATCCCAGCACATGATATAGCCTTTACATGATGTCGACTACTTCCTTGGAACTGTGACCACAGTAGAATTAAAAGGCTACTGATTGTTTTATTTTTCCAGTAGTTAGTCTATACCCGTCATATAACGAAGTCTATATTCATGAAGAACTACCAAAGAACTTCCCACGTTCACCAAAACATTCCATTATGAGTGTACCATAACCAAGATAATTTTGAACTTTCTGTGGGCCCACACCTTTTAAACCAAATATATAACTTATATGATATTTTCCACGTGAATATTACCACCGTTTTTTTATTTCCTTTTTATTTTTTTAAGCCTCCCATTTTCCACCAATGTCCCCGACCCAGTTTTTTACAGTATTGTATTATTTTTACATGCTTTTTCAATTTCCCAATTTCAATAACAATCTCTCAGTCAGGTTGTTCCCCAGTTTTTTTGGTCACACCATTTTTTCCACAACTTACCTGTGTTTCTCTGTGAGAACACACAAGCTTCGATTTCTGGTTTAGGGAGATGCGACTTCGTGTTCATCTTTCTACTCCAGTACCAAATTTTGAATGATTTGTGTTGAAACAAAACGGGTGTGACCTCAAGATTTTTTTAAATGTCCACATCAGTGGTGCCTTCGACCACTCATGTCGACAATTAACTAGCTTTCCCTTACTGCGTGCTAACGCATTCTCTTCACTTGTCCTGGCAAGAAAAGTTAATTTTTGAAAAACAAACCCGAAAACCAGCCAGTTTTCAAATTTTTTCACTGCAGTCCCCTATGCAGTTTTTCCTTTTTTCATGTTTTCCGTTTTTAACAACTGCGGTGTACCATTTTACATGTTTAGTTAGGCCGACTGCCAATTTTATATTTTTAGTGCATATTTTTATACATTTATGTCAGTATTTTATTTTATTTTGTCCATTTACCAGAAATGTCTTTTTCGGATGTTTCATTAGTGTATAGAATCAGCACTCTGTATCAAACCCTTGGGGTATGGTAGCACTCTGTATCACCTCTGTGAAATAGGGTAGCATTCTGTATCACAAGAACACAATTGGAATACTGTGGACCTATCTGTGAAACAAAATCAACACGTGGGGAAACTTGAATTAAATATCTGAACTTAAATGATCAACGGGGTGATAGTGAGAGCTAAATAACAAAACCTCAATATGTATCTTGGATCATATAGTAATAATTATTCACTCCGTGAGAAAGAACTGTAGCGTTGGTTACATGACCTAGAGGGTTAATAAGCAACGATGAGGCGGAAGAGTGGTAGTGTCTTTTGTCGTTCAAATTAGAGGAGGAAATTACTTCTCATATTTCTTCTGTCTCCTACTCGACCGAGGAGGATATAACGCGTCCCGAGTGATTAAGCAATTGTCAGCAATTCTCTTATCAATGAAGAAGGGCGCCCCGCTTATTTCCTCTGTTCCCAGTATATAGCCCCCCACCACGCCAACGCTTATATAATGTAATCACCATTGATTAACGTACGACGTGGCGAGTATCATGAGATGATCGCACCATACTAGTCTTCGAAAACAATGAAAAAACAATTAACGGAGTAACAAGCAATGGCACCCCCCGCATGTGTGGGAAGTTTAATATAAAACCCTTGGCGACATTGAAAACGTTGCATTTTAACTTTCAGGTTTTTCATACTGCACATTGGATATACTTATTAACATGGAAAGCGGTGAGTTTGTTTTAATGGCCTTCTAACGGCTTTCTTTGTTTTAACGGCTCTTTTTATCTAAGGGTGTGAAAAAAAAACCATCTCCCCTCACGTTGTTGCTTTCCCGCAACAATCCGTAATCGACGGGGTGTTGGTTATACTGCCGTACAGTGATGAATAGAGAAATTTAAAATGCCTCTCGCTTCCTCTTCCGCATAAAATATTTTTTCAGTTTAAAATAGGATTTCTTATTAACCCATCTGAGCGATCTAATTTTTTCTAATATGCATGGTGACGAAAGTTGTATTCTTCCACTTAATTATAGTTATTATTTCTAAAACTAAGATATTTATGCAGGGGGTGTCTTGAAAATTAAAAAATGTTAGATATACGGTTGGTTTGGAAAGTTTCCTACTAAATTATAGTTATTATTCCTAAAGCTATGATATTTATGCTGGGTATGTCTTGAAAATTAAAATAATTTTTTTTTTAATTATGTGTGCTCCCTAAAAGCCCGGTAGTCGGATGCGAGGGAAAACACATTCATTTCTCCCTCTCAGAGGGTTAAAAAGACACCCATCAGCTGAGTTTTTTTTTGAGCCAGAGCTCCGTTTGATGGGGAGGATTTTGAATTACCGGTGCATGTAAAGAAACAGAAAGTTAAGGCTTTTGATTTGGACTTAAGTTCAAATCCGTCGACTTCTAAGCCACCAACAGATTTTACGATTAAGCTAGACAAGCAGCTCACTCTTGAATTGTCCGAGTTCCGGCGCGTTTTATACGTAACTTTTAAAAAGGTGAATGAAAAAGGAGATGTGAAGAACAGGTTTAATATTACACCTGATCAAATACCAGTCGTCATCTTGGGGCTTCAGAAAATGGCAGACCATCTGAAACCATAATTATTTACAATAAAAAGAAGGTGTGGATTGTTTAACGAAACACTTATCAAATACCAATCGTAATCTTGGGTCTTCGGAAAATAACGGGGTATTAAAATTAAATAATTCTTTTTGCTTAACGCTTAAGCCAACAAGCGATTTCAACGGATAAATTCTAGTTTTCGGGGATTTGTGCAAACATGGAGATCGTCCGTAAACAACCGAGATTTGGATGTGTTGTATACAGAAGCTAAACCAGCGATTATTGGCTTGCTTAACGCCATTACTTCGCATACGTTTAATTATTTGCGTAAATATTCTGTTTGAAAAAATCGTCGAAAACGATGTGCTTTTTCAGCAATTCTATTTTTGTTCGAATGCATTGCGTATTTTAAGCGCATATGAGCTTCCAAACGCTATTGATGTAGCTTTCAGAAAAATTAAAAATACAATAACAACTTTCATAAAAAACGGGTCCTCCTGGATAATTTCTAACATTCAATTTATTGATTTACATATAGGAACTTATCGGGAATATCGAGGAGGGTGCAAAACATCCGCTTTACTCTTAAAGCTACGGAATAAAAAAACGCTTTTATTAATAAATTGTAAAAACGGAAAATGTTTTTTATATTCAGTTCTCGCTAAATTACACCCACAAAAATCAAATGCAAATCGGCACTCGAAGTATGAAAAATATGTGAAATACCTGAAGTGTAAAAACATTGAATTCCCTGTGAAACTATCGGCGATAAAAAACTTTTCTAATATTAATGACCTAAAGATTAATGTGTACGGTTTTCAGGATGACTCCGTGTATCCTATATTCCTATCAGAAAGTGTTAATATATCGAGAGAAGTAGATTTATTCTATTTTGAAGAACATTTTTATTTAATCAAAAACTTTAACCGTTTGCTCAAAACTAAGCATAATATAAGAACATTTTGTAAGCGTTGTTTAACGGGGTTTGCATCGCACTCCGGACTTACGAGGCATAAATTGCTATGTGAACAAACCAACCCTCAGCGTGTTAGTATTCCTACAAACCTGACATTAAAATTTACAAATTTAAGCAAAATGGTTAGGCATGAGTACGTTATCTTCGCCGATATGGAGTGCCTGCTTGAAAAAATCCAAACAGCATCTCCAAACCCAGAATCTAGTTATACGTACGCAGTTGAAAAACATACTCCCATTAGCTATGCATTTCTTGTGACTTGTCCCCATGATGAAATAATTCATCGTGTTTACTATTCCGGCCTCAACGCTGTTGCTCATTTTTACGAAAATTTAAAGAATATATCGATTAAATTATTAAGGAATATGAAAGAAGTGAGTGAAATCGACGTGGATGACGACTCTTTATATGACGACAGCCGTTGTTGTATCTGTCATAAGTTATTCAAAAAATCTGAAATGAAAGTTCGACATCACGAATATTTAGATATTGGTGTATATGGGTTGAGTCACCAAGCGTGCAATTTAGCTTATCAAATGCACTTTTTTATTCCCGTTCTGTTCCATAACGGAAAAATGTATGACACCCATTTACTATTAAAATATCTTCCTAAGAATTACGCTAAAGAAATGACTATCATCCCAAGCTCAATGGAGAGATTTATGATGTTTACTCTCGGTCCGTTGCGGTTTTTGGATTCCTATCAGTTTTTAGATGCGTCTCTAGATGAACTTAACCCTTTCAAACCATAATTTTTCTTTGTTGAATAATTTCTTAAAGACTTCGAGAACAGACATCAGCTGCAGAAAAACAATCTTTACCGTATTCTTTTCTAGACACCCCAGAAAAACTTAAAAACAAAAAATTTCCCCCACGGGAATGTTTTTTTAATGTGTTGAGTCAATCTCATATCTCACAGGAGGAGTATGACCACGCCAAGTTAGTCTACAAAACTTTTAAATGTGGAAACGTGGAAGAATATCTCAAAATTGTGATGTCATTTTATTAGCAGAATGCTTTAATTCGTTTCGAAAAATGAGTTTAGAATATAACGAACTCGATCCTGTATATTTTATTTCGATAAGCGATATGACATTTTCTGCTGGATTAAAGTACACAAAAATAGAATTGCAACTACTTAGCACTGTTGACGATTATTTGTTTTTTGAATCACTGATAAGAGGGGGTTTAATTATTCTTTCAAAAAGATATGCTAAAGCGAACAACCCATACTTAACTTGCTATGACCCATCAAAAACCACTAGCTACATTATATCGCTAGACATAGGTTGCTCCATAGCGTGCCCAAAAGAATTAACTATGTGCTATGAAGATTTTTATTGGCTTACTCAGGAGGAAATAAGCAAATTTAAAATCTCTGAAACAACGGATGATAGCTCTCAAGGATATATTTTATCTGTCTCATTGAGAATACCTCAATCAGAACATGATAGATTAAATGATTTACCTTTAGCCCCTGAACATATAACTATAATACATGAAATGCTATCAGAACGCTGTAAAGAATTAGCTCAAAAATTCAATTTAAAACATTTGTTACCTTCTAAAAAGTTAGTTCCTAATTTTTATGATAAAGAGGAATATTTTGTACACTATAGAAATTTAAGGTATTACCTTGAGCAAGGGGTCGTTCTAACAAAAATACATCGCATTTTGGCGTTTGCTCAAAAACCATGGTTAGGTGAATATATTCGATTTAACAATGCAAAAAGAAACGAAGCTTTAACACAAAATGAAAAAATGTTCTTTAAGAACTTAACAACTCATTTTACGGGAAGACGCTAGTAGTTGTTATTGTTGACTTTTGGATATCGGGAATAAACACGTTGACAGCTGGATACATAAAAAAATTGTGAACCATCAGAAATTTTTTTTAAAAGATTATTGTTACCTTTATGTTATGAATGCATAGTTCTCTCTCTTAATTACATACTGCATCCGAACGTTTCAGATGAGCGTAACAAACAAGGACTTTTCCATTCCACGAAGCAACAACTATTCACATTTTTCTCTAAAACCAGTTATTATATTATCTCTTGAGAAAGACCCTCACAGCAGTGATTATGCAATGATTGAACTAACTGAGTGATTGTTCTAATTTCCGGGTTCACATCAGGTTTTTACGACCTCTTTCCTTTACATCTAAAGTAAATGGTTCAGTTGAAGTTAAGTCTTTAAACAGTGAAAGTAAAACGTCCTTTTAATTGTGCTAAGAAGTTTCTTAGATGTTAATGTAACGTAAAAATAATTCTTTGTTTCAAAAAGTGTTTACTAGATGTCAGCATGAATTAAATGTTAACTTGTAATAAATGAACAAAATTTAAAAGTTCATGTTTGGAAAAATTCATAGTTTAAGTTACCGTAAATGATTTCATACTAATAAGTTTCTGCCATTAATGTAATTATTTTATGTGTTTCAGATTCGAAGGATTACGACATCGTACTGCAAGACGATTTCATCAATCTCACCAAAATACCAAGGAAGTCTGTTTATGTAGCCGCAGGCCTGGCAGTCGAAGTCAAGAAGTATCAAAAAAGATACTACGTATCATTTTCCAAGGGTGGCCTGGATACAGAAAGAAAAAAATTCATCAATGTCCCTATTGCAGAAATAGGTAACGTACAAAAAGCGTTATCAATTCTTGGCAGGCACATAAAGAAATATTCATAAATCTTATATGAAATCTTAACTTCGGACTGGATTTGGACTGGCTCGCTTCCGTCTGCCTGTTTAGCTTTTACTTGTACCTGTTTAGCTCTTAATATTATTTGGTGGTGGAATTTTATAAAATATCTTAATATTTAAATGTTGTAAATATCTTATATTGATTTATATATGTTATGCAATTGTATATGAAATATTACTAATATGTTTTATCTAAAAGCACAAGCTTTTAGAAATTATATAAGTTGTTATAGAAAGGACTTACCAAACGCTATTGACCCATTAATAGTTTTAAATGATTGCAAACTAGAAATTGAAAATATTTTAAAGAATGAAAATGCGAGAATTCGATTTATTATATCAATAAGAGTAACTTTTGAAAAATTAACCAATGACGGCATTGTTAACCAATCTTTTTATTTCACTTCCAATGCTGAAAGATTATTATCAGAATATGAAATTATAACTAAATTAGAGTCGTCATATACTAAAATATCAGAAAGAATTGAGGATTTTGTACATCTTGGGAGGGGTTGGAAAATTAAAAGCATAGATTTCATTGAAGTTAATATTGGGAGGTATAGGGATCTAATTGGAGGTTGTCAAAATGTATCCCTTCCTCAAAAAATACGAAACAAAAAATGTGTCCTCAATGTTAAGTGCTTGAATAATATGTGCTTTATATTTTCGATTTTAGCTGCATTATTTCCAAAAAAGCACAATAAATCTTTACAAAATACATACGAGAAATATCTTAAGTATTTATCTTATGACTTTTTGACATCTCCTATACAAAATAATGAAATTACAAAATTTGAACAAAGGAATAAACTATGTATCAATGTTTATGGTTATAAAAATGAAATATTCCCTATATATAAGAGCAAGCATATTGCTTATAAAGAAATAAATTTATTATTATACAAAAAGCATTATTTTTTAATAACAAATTTTTACAGACTTTTGCATGAAAAGCACGGCATTCACAAATACTGTAAAAATTGTTTAACTGGCTTTGCCCGCCAGAGTACCTTAGATGCTCATATAAAAAGATGCTTGCTTAATGAACCTCGAAGAATTAGACTACCAACAAACGACAAGAAATATTTAAAATTCAACTCGTTTCACAAAATGTTCTTTCAACCATTTTGTGCTTATGCAGATTTTGAGAGTATAACTCAAAAAGTTTCATCAGTTGAACCAAATAATGGTAGCTCTTTCTCTATAAAAAAACAAATCCATAAACCAATAGTTTATTCCATTGTTCTAATTGATAATAAAAAGCAAGTGGTTTCCATAAATTTTACTGTGGTATTGATGCAGTTCAAAACTTTATACATTGTTTGCAAAATATATCCAAAGCTGTTTTAGAATACATGAAAATAAATGTTCCTATGAATGAAAGCGAAATAATCAATCCAGAAAAATGCCACTTATGCGGAATTTTTTTTCAAAGGGAAACATTAGCGTTATTAATCATGATCACATGACTGGACAAGTTTTAGGTAAAGCTTGTCAAGGCTGTAATCTAAACTTTAAGTTTTCCAACTCTCTAAGCGTAGTTCTGCATGGATTCCGAAACTACGATTCACACTCAATTTTAAAAGAAATATCTAGTAAGTTAGACAACAAATTAACAATATTTCCTGTAAATTCCCAAAAATGTACATCGTTCAGTTTAGATAATATACGATTTTTAGATAGTTTTTTGTTTTTACCTTCAAAACTTAGTGATCTAGTGGAAAACTTAAAACTAAGTGAATACGATTTTCCCATTTTTAATTCATTTTTTGGATCATATGATTTCAGGAAACACTTGCTGAGAAAAGGAGTGTTTCCGTATAGTTATTTTGATTCTATGTCTGTTTTAAGAGAAAGGGAACTTCCACCGAGATCTGCATTTTTTAATGATTTAAATAACGAAGATATTTCTAATGAGGATTATAATTTCGCTACATTTATCTTTCATAAGTTTAAATGTTTAACGTTTAAAGACTATTTACGCTTGTATTTAGATTGTGATGTGATCTTATTAGCCGATGTATTTGAAAATTTTAGAAATTTATCAATGAATTTCTTTGAATTAGACCCTTTGTATTTTTATACGACTCCGAGCTTAACATGGAGTAGTGGCTTAAAATTTACAAACGTTACACTAGAGCTACTTCAAGATATTGATATGTATTTAATGATTGAATCTGGTATTCGCGGGGGAATGTGTTTTACATCTAAACGTTTAGCTGAAGCAAATAATGCATTTTTACCTAATTATAATAAAAAATTACCATCAAATTTTATTATTTCAGTTGACGTCAATAACTTGTATGGTACAATACAAGCATGTTTTAAAATGCCTGTATCACATTTTAAGCGGTCATCTAAAAACGAAATAGAAAATTTTGACCTTATGTCATATAATAAACATTCTGATGTAGGGTTTATTCTTGAAGTAGACTTGAACTACCCTTCTAATATTCATGACTTACACAATTCTTTTCCATTAGCTCCTAATCATGAAACTATAGAATATAACATGCTTTCAGAGTACCAAAAAACCATTTTAAATAGTTTAGGTTTAAAATTTAATAAGAGCAAAAAACTTCTTAATTCTTTTAATGAAAAAAAAAATTATGTAGTACATTATTTAAACTTACAATTTTATGTAAAACACGGTTTACAAATTAAGAAAATTCACAGAATTATTAAATTCAAACAATCGTATTGGTTACGTCCCTATATTCTATTCAACAATGAAAGGAGAAAAGAATCAACTAATTCTTTTGATAATAATTTTTTTAAGTTAATGAATAACGCCTTTTTGGGCGTACTTGTATGAATGTCCGGAAACATGCAAATGTTAAAGTGGCTTTAAACAAGAAACAATGCAAAAAATTCTTGTCTGATCCGGGATTAGATTTTTTTTCAGTTATTAACAAGTCTTGTGCACTATTCAAAATTTTAAAATCAAGCTTATTTTTAAATCAGCCGTGTTATATTGCTTTCAGTATACTTGATATTTCCAAATTATATATGTATGAATTATATTATGAACAGTTCTTACCAGTGTAAGGAAAAAATATTAAACTGTTGTACATTGACACCGATAATTTCACGTTCGAGGTATTAACAGATAACATATATTTTGATATGGCAAATAAATTCGGACATATTATTGACTTTTCAAATTACCCTTCTTCTCATGAACTATACTCAAACGAAAATAAGGCTTGCTTGGGTTATTTAAAAGATGAAACTAAAGGAATACCAATAAAAAAAATTTGTGCTTTGAGTCCCAAAAAGTATTCTTATGTTTATGGAACTGAAGCGAAACGAACTGCCAAAGGAACCAAAAAGTCTGTTATTAAAAGTATGGTAAACCATGACTTGTATGTAAACATTCTTAAAACAGATGGTTTAATGAAGAGTAAACAAACATCCATGATATCAAAAGATCTCCAAATATCAACAGTTTTACAAAATAAAACTAGTTTAACAAGCTTCTATGACAAAATGTATATGAAAGATTCTGTTAATTGCTTATCTTATGGACATTATTTAATAAAATATAAGTGAAAATACTAAAAGCAGATGGTTTAATAAAAAGTAAACCAAACATCCACTATATATAAAATAAAAAAATCAACAGCTTTACAAAATAAAGTAGTTTAAGCACCTTTATAATAAAATGTATATGAAAGATTTTGTTAATTGATTATTTTTATGAAAATGTTATTGTGATTGTCTTTACTATAATTGTTTTTCAAGTTTGAATTTATTTACTATAGATTATTTTTAATAAATGGTTATGGGATTATTAATGTATCAATTATATTACTTTGTATCTATAATATATATTAATAAAAAGGCTTTTGTCTATCGCTATTTGTGTCTGTTTTTTATTATTTTAATTATAAAACAGTTAATATATTAATTCACAGTGAAAGAGGTCTTTTTCGAACATAATCTAAGAAACTTCTTAGCACAATTAAAAGGACGTTTTACTTTCACTGTTTAAAGACTTAACTTCAACTGAACCATTTACTTTAGATGTAGAGGAAAGAGGTCGTAAAAACCTGATGTGAACCCGGAAATTAGAACAATCACTCAGTTAGTTCAATCTTTGCATAATCACTGCTGTGAGGGTCTTTCTCAAGAGATAATTTAATAACTGGTTTTAGAGAAAAATGTGAATAGTTGTTGCTTCGTGGAATGGAAAAGTCCTTGTTTGTTACGCTCATCTGAAACGTTCGGATGCAGTATGTAATTAAGAGAGAGAACTATGCATTCATAACATAAAGGTAACAATAATCTTTTAAAAAAAATTTCTGATGGTTCACAATTTTTTTATGTATCCAGCTGTCAACGTGTTTATTCCCGATATCCAAAAGTCAACAATAACAACTACTAGCGTCTTCCCGTAAAATGAGTTGTTAAGCTTCTTAAAGAACATTTTTTCATTTTGTGTTAAAGCTTCGTTTCTTTTTGCATTGTTAAATCGAATATATTCACCTAACCATGGTTTTTGAGCAAACGCCAAAATGCGATGTATTTTTGTTAGAACGACCCCTTGCTCAAGGTAATACCTTAAATTTCTATAGTGTACAAAATATTCCTCTTTATCATAAAAATTAGGAACTAACTTTTTAGAAGGTAACAAATGTTTTAAATTGAATTTTTGAGCTAATTCTTTACAGCGTTCTGATAGCATTTCATGTATTATAGTTATATGTTCAGGGGCTAAAGGTAAATCATTTAATCTATCATGTTCTGATTGAGGTATTCTCAATGGGACAGATAAAATATATCCTTGAGAGCTATCATCCGTTGTTTCAGAGATTTTAAATTTGCTTATTTCCTCCTGAGTAAGCCAATAAAAATCTCCATAGCACATAGTTAATTCTTTTGGGCACGCTATGGAGCAACCTATGTCTAGCGATATAATGTAGCTAGTGGTTTTCGATGGGTCATAGCAAACTAGGGGAGAGTGTTGTACCTTGGGACAATTTTTACATTTTATTTTTTTTCTTCGATAATTATAGTAAAAATAAAAATTTAAAAGCAGCATTTTAACACTCCAATATATCCCTCTATAATATATTTTTTTAAATTCTGGCAGCTTGAAATTAAAAAATTGCCACTCATTTAAAGTAGAGAGGATAAACTGTCCCAAGGTACAATATGATGTTGTACCTTGGGACATACTTAATAATTCAGTCAATAGTCATACACTTGAACTAATTTGTGTCAGGAAACAAACTTTATTGTTGTTTCAAGGAAACACACAAATAAAACTTCATAATTCAAGAATAATTTAAATTATACAGCAAAATTGCAAGTCCAATTTATTTAACATTATATTATGATACAATATGCTTTACTGTCCCAAGGTACAACACACTACATGGCTTAAATAAAAGCAAGATAGTGGCCAATCTAAATGCATTATCATTATTTTCTCATAACCAAAATATTTTAAAATCTTCTCTTTTATGAAGAAAATAAAATACAGTTGACTTTTTGTAAAAGTGCAAAGGTAAAAAAATTATATTAGAATGAGAAAAATGTTTACTTTGGGGTAATGAAATATTATTTTTTGTCACCAATTCACCAATTCAATGATGCCAGTGTTAAATTTTATTTTGATGAAGTCTGTTGGTTAAGGCTACTATAAGAAATGAACAATGAATGAATATTGCCAATAGATTCTTAGAAATTGTCAGTGTCCCAAGGTACACGCGTCCCAAGGTACAACACTCTCCCCTATATTATAATTACTTCAAGCGGTTTTACAATGAACGAGTAGAATGTTTGAACACAGATACTGACTCATTATTTCTTCACATAACCGAAAGTAATGATGTATTTAAACAATTAAAGGATAATTTCATGGATATATTAGACACTAGTAATTTTGCCTCAGGTCATTTGTTATATGACCGAAAAAACAAGGGTAAGCTAGGGACTTTAAAACACGAAATAACAAAACCAATCTCCGAATTCGTTGCTATAAAACCAAAGCTGTATTCTGTTCGCATTGACGACGGAACAACAAAAAATGCTTCTAAAGGAATTAAAAAAAGTGTCATGAAAACGATTACACAAGCCACTTTCAAAGAAGTTCTAGAAAGAGACTTGCATATAAAAAAGAGCAGTATGGGATAATATCAAAGAAACATGTTTTACACACGTTTGTAGAAAACAAATCAATGTTACATAGCTACTATGATTCTAGATATCTGAATTCTTTAAATTACACCTCCTATGAATACGGACACTATAAAACTCAGCGTTAAGCAAAAAGAGGAAGGGGGAGCGGGAGAGGAAGAGAGATTTAAAGGGAAAAAAAATAATGAATTAATGTAGCAAGATAGTTCTTTCCCTTTTCGCGGATACGCCTTGGAAAAGAACCAATCACACAACTGCAATGCTTTAGGCAGAATTAAATTATAAAACAACCCAATCTACCAATTTTAAATTTTTCTAGGAATGTTCTGGAAACCTTTCACACCGAGTTACTCTCCTACCAACCTTCCGCATTCATTGTTCTACACTGCGGCCATTAAAATAACAAGAACTGTTTTAAAATGCGACTTAAAAAATTTACCTCTTCCCACAGTGTTAAAAGAATCCTTATTCAACGACTACACTAAACTACACCGAGAGCGTTTAACCAATACTAACACATACAACCACGCGAACTACGAACTTAAATATAAGAATAAACCGCTGGAATTCACGTTAGATAAAGTGTTGAATGCAGAAGAATACGAAATGGATTTACCAATACCCGAACTAGTTTAAATACCTACCACAGCCTACCGAACGGAAACATGTAATACAAAGTTATTATAGAAAACAAATAGTGATAGACCTCGCCGCTTCGAACGACATTACATTTGTACTAAGTGTTTCGATTCTGAGTTTAATAGAGAGAGAGAGTGGGCTATCAGAAAATGTATCACCACACCTCTACTTCCGTTTCGCTGCTAATAGAAGAAAATGACGATTATTTCCCTAAATTATTTTGCCAAAACTGCATAAGAACTGTTACAACGTCCATATTAACAGAGGAAGAGTGCTGTGCAAAATTCAACCGACACTGTAGAGTTAATTGCCAGAAATGTAAACCACCGACTTATTGCTATCTTTGCTATCATACAACTCTTAAAGAAATTTTCTGGATTAACGCTTTCTCTGCCTAAAGCTTTGCACTGCCAGACATTAGGACCGTTAATAATCACTTGAAAAACTACCTCTGATTTCAGATTTTTCTAAATTTTCTAAATCTATTTACTAAAAAATATCTGAATTTTATCAGTCATAGTTTTGATTATTATAGGTGAAAGTCTGTAAAGAAAAAAAACGTGGTTGTAATCTGTTGGCCGCAATCTAGACGCTCAGGAACAAACAGATGCTACTAACTCTTTTCAGCAAAAACAATTGATTTATTCATAAAAAGTAAAATATACATTTATAAACATTGCTGCTTCTTTTTACAATTGCAACGCTTCTGCTTTTGCATGGTTTTACAATCTTCATTTTGAATTACACAGTATTCGTAACATTGATTCTTTATTGATATAATTTGAATATACAAGTAAATAATAAGTATAGATATTCATTATTATTATTTAACATAGTTATTTTTTTACACTTTATGACTTAGTTCATTTAAAATACATACAATTTTACATTGAAATACACTCACATAATATAATACACAATTTTATATTGACATGCAGTTCAGTCATATACACTTTATTAGTTTAGCTTGACGGGTGTCGTTTTTTTTGGATCACAGTCAAGTGACGCACCGACACTCTACAATAATTTAAATATACAATATATATTCATTATTATTATTTAATATAGTTATTGTATTGACATAACACTTTATAACTTAGTTCATTTATGTTATTTTAAAAACATGCCATCATTTTTTCAACTCCTTTCCTCAACGCGACGGTCTCCCTCGCTCGCTCATGCGCAGATTGGTACATGCCCCGTAAGAAAATCCCCCCTCGGTCCAGATAATCTACTCTGGAGTTAGACAGAAAATGTCTTTCGCGCCAGGCATTCTCTGGAGTTAGAACAACTGCCAGTTTTCAAATCACAGCCAGTTTTCAAACCCGAAAACCAGCCAGTTTTCAAATTTTTTCACTGCAGTCCCCTATGCATTTTTTCCTTTTTTCGTGTTTTCCGTTTTTAACAACTGCGGTGTACCATTTTACAGGTTTAGTTAGGCCGGCTGCCAATTTTATATTTTTTAGTGCATATTTTTTATACACTAATGTCAGTATTTTATTTTATATTGTCCATTTACCAGAAATGTCTTTTTCGGATGTTTCTTACAGAATCTTGTTGTTTATGTGGTATTTGCCCTTGCCATTTATGTCCATGTTTTTCCATGTGTCACCTGTTACCAATTTGTATTTTGTTTTATATTTTATATGCTATATAATTTTTTTATATTATGGTTTTCATGTAAACTTGTGAAGGTGGCTGTTCACATGAAGTCCTTTTCCATTACATTTAACATAAAGTTCCTGCTTTTGGCCTACTGATGGCCTGATCACCCATAAGTTGGTTCAAAAGACCCGTTTTCCAACTTTTCACTTATCAGCAATGCCTTAACTTTTAATTTTTTCTCTCTTCCTGCTGCCCCTTTGCAGAGGGGGGAAATGAGACGAAATTCCCAAACCCAATACTTAAAAGTCCTATTAATTATTTTCTACTATTTAAATATCCCATATTTCCACAACTTTGTATCATTCGTTTTTCCGCGCTCCGATCCCAAGCATAATCCTTGAACTCTCTATGATTGCATCATCTTAGCCTGTACAGTTATATCGCTGATGTTCGGTCAACTTCCAGAGCCCCATATTGACTCTTCATATAGAATGTGTTTGGAACTGCTAAAATATGAACACTCTACTTCTTCCTAATATTATCTTTGCTTTTCTAACATTTCCAAAATTGAAATTGGCAACAGTAAATACTTTCGCTTTAGAATAAAAATGTGTATGTTTGGATTTGACCATGTTTTTTATGTGTGCACAATTTCTTGAAATTGAATTAGAAATAATTATACACGGAACCACATTTGAGCACCATATTAAACATAATGATGCATCTATCCGGGAAATCAAATAGGACATTTTGAATCGAACTTTTGGAATTGTGAAAACTTTTGAAATCGACTTTGATGGGACTTTCTGTTTGACTCGTGATCGTGAACTTGACGAATTTGGTGAGTTCTTTCCAGTTTTACATTTCATTTCTTCTTGGAAAGTTTCATAAAGCTTTGAAATGTGTTTAGAGAAATTGAAAAAGAATCGGCCCAGTTTACGTACCGCGAACGGCAGGTGCTTTTAGGTTGATGCATCCACATGATGAATTGTCCCACCAGATCAACAACTGGAAAAGGAACGTCATCCAGACACCCAGGAACTGGACAACATCACACCGCAAATACAACGGATCTATAAACTGGATGACACACCATGAAGACTTGTGAAAAAAAACTCTCCAACTCGTCCCATGATATCCATGCAAACAAAAAAACCCTCCACGGTCCACCCCTATAAATAGAGAGGTGGACTTTATGCCATGTTCATTTGCTCGCCTGCCCTCGAAACTCCCGTGTCGTCGCTGTGCAATAGAAGTGCCGCCAGCGGCCGAGGTGCGGCAAACTCGACCCATGTACGTGTGGCGGGATCCCGCTAATCAGTTGCATGGGATGTCCTGCTATCCATGCCAGTGGACGCCCGCCTCTCGCTGCCAGTGTCGGGACGAACTCAGGCGACGCACCGACAGATACCCTTTTTTTCTCCTCATCGTGGTGGACAGGGGAAAAACATATCTCCTTTACGTGGGATGTCGAACGGTGATGGGCGAGGAGCAGGACGAATGCCGCCTGAAAGTGACGCTGCTTGCGGTCGGGGACGACCCCCTGCGACCCAGCCACTTTCAAACTGTCCCGTTAGACCTGTCAGTCACTTCCTTCATGATCATCGACCAGTTTGACTATCTCCTTCACTTCCGCGAATGCGATGGGTGGTCGCTTTGCACTTGCACCCAAATGCTCATCGAGCGAGATTTTTACAAGAGTCGGGGTCACGTGACAGGATGGCGAAACGCACGTGCGCACCGATTCGTGCCTTGCATCTTCGAACAATTGGAGTACGCCTGGTGCTAGTGGCTCGCAGATTTCTTGGACGAGGAGCAGTTCGTCCCCTATCCGACGAGGCTCGGCCTCTCGCCCACAACCATCCGCCACTTACAATCCGTTGATATCCTTCAGGACGGGGCTGGAATGCAGTGTCTGTCTACAAAGCTTACACGCACCAGCCAAAGAACTCCCATGTCAGCATATGTATCACGCGCCGTGCATCCAAGAGTGGCTGGAGAGAAGTGCCACGTGTCCCACCTGTCGAGCGGTCGTTCCAGAAACAGAGTCATGATTGTAAATGCATGTGTAATAGATATTGAAAAAAAAAATCTCATTGTGTGTTGTCACGTGCGCGTATATATAAATGGGCTCGCGGCCACCGTCCTCATGGCTCGTTCTCCAGAGTCGCTGCAGAGTGCGTGTGTCTCCCGTATCGCGGCCGCTCTCACGAGCATCACGCGACAGGAAGCGCTGCCGCTGCCTCCCTCGGTCCAGCCTCTGTTGTTCTACACCAGTGGTTCCCAACCTGGGGGCGATCGCCCCCAAGTGGGCGATTTGTGTTATGAAGGGGGCAATAAATAGTTTGGGGGCGATAAGTATTCAAAGGGGGTAAATTATAATAATATACTGTATCATTCTAATTTTTATTGATCACCTTGACAAGTTAAAAACTGACATTCTTACAAGATTTGATCAAGTTAGAAATTCATGGTTCTATTGTAGATCCATTCTTGTTTGAAGCTGTGATTTGTGGATAAACTTTGTAACTCTTTGCAGCCGGAGTTTGTAGATCTGAAGTATGACTGTGAGGCAAAAATCATTTTTAAGCAGAGAGGTTATGTGTTAGCCTGCATAACACTTATTTACACTTATCCCACAACTGTGGTAAAAAGCCAAACTACTTTTCATATCGTTCCCATAAACACATTTATTCGAAAAAGGGTTTAGTTCCGTATCATCCAGCTCCTTACTAAACAAAGAAATCAGTTGGACATTTGCCTCAAAGACTTGCGTATGAACTTGACAAAAGATAAAATAATAAAAAAAAGTTTTCACCATTCAATTTTTTCTTTAATTTTTATTGTCAACAATCTTAAATTTTGCAGAATCCAGTTCAAAGATCTTATTTCACTTTTGTTCCTTAAAAAAATCTGCTAAATATAAACATTTTATTTTTTCTTTTTTACTTGAGAGTGGCATGATAAAGCGGCTTTGGTTGTTTTTACATATGGTAATTACTATAATTAGTGTTAAATATGATAAAATTTCTTTATTATTTGCGCTTTAACTTAAATTGTAATTGAACAAAACGTGAAACTTAAAAGGGGGGCGATATGTGTTAGTCAACCTAACAAAAGAGGCGATGGTCCAGAAAAGGTTGGGAATCGCTGTTCTACACCTTCGACCGTGCGAGAAACGCGAAATACAGAGAGACTCTGCTAAAGCCACCCGGGAGCTGGGCTAGCTGCGTCCAGCTGCCCGAATCGTTATGTAAAGAGACGCGTCTCTCGCATCAGCAATCGATAGAATGGAGCATCGAACCCACCCACCCCCTGCCCAGGGACGTCTACACCTTCTTCTAAAAATTTCCGAGCCACACCCCTCCGACCTTTCTGGGCGTGAAGACCGACGTGTGCCACGTGATAAGGGATCGCTATGTGAAGCTCAGCCTCGCCTCACCTCTCGTCCACCTATGTCGCGTGTGTTTCGAACGCGAGAAGCGCATCGCGAAGGCGGGCACCCGGTTCGATTTCGAGAGGGAGCACGCGACATGGAGTGTCGAAGATGCCAGCCTCGTGAACACGCTGAAGGATGCGCATGATAACTGGTGCGCGTACTGCATCACCGTCCCCCTGTTTCGTGTGTTTGATTCCAACACCTGGCCTTATTCCATGGATCTGTTCAAGCTGCAGCAATGGGACGAATTCCTTGACGGGTATAATGGGACAACTCCTGTCTACGTAGAAGAATAACATAAACATGACCATGGTGGAGGACTTACTGAAGGAACTGAGGTGGAATGGATGGAATATAATTTTAAAATAAATTGTGAATGGATATATAAAGGGATGCGCGCGGCTCACGTTCCTCAGTTCCTACCTCTCCTCGCGGGACATGAGTCCGGAACGCTGCAAAGCGCGTGTCTCTCCCGCATCAGTAGTATAAGAAAGAAGGACTTTGACTCAAAAGCGGGTGAAACGATGGCTTTAAGCAGGCAGAGTATAGGAGAAAGGGACTCTGGATAACTAGCTGGAATATATCGAGTGTACAGAAAAAGGACTCTGGATCAGGTTCGAAGAAGCTAGCTGAGCTGTTTTGACATTGTAAGTAGCACCTGAATTCGTGACAGACTCCCCCCAAACAAGAAATATTCCTTACCTGTTTTAACATTGCAAGGATAGGAAAAAAGCAGTCTGCATCAGAAGCACCTGTTTTAACATAGTAAGTATAGCAAAAAAGCAGGCGAAGCAGTGGGAAGGGGATGCACCTAAAGTCTTTGGGAAGCATTGGGAGGGGGGAAGCAGTGTGGAGGGAATGCATCTGAATTCGTAAGGTGATCGCTGTAACACTTGTGCTTCATCGCAATTGACTGCGTAGTATCTTTCAAAGATATTTTTTCCTCAAAGGTATTGTTAAGAAAAAGGTTCCTTCAAGAACGATATAATTTTCTTATCGGATCTGAGAAAGGCGCAATCGATCGATATCGAACAATATGAAGGAAAACAATTATTCGACGAAGTCAGTGCGGCGTGGCAATTGAGGAAAAAAAGTAAGATTTCCAAACGCCAAAATGGATTTGTAATAATATCCATTACTTGGTAATTCAGTTATTACAAGAACAATAGATCTCATAACAATAGAAGCACAAAAAAACCGAGCTTTATATACTCGTACAGTTGAGCTTTTCTGTCTTCATCTAGTCAGTGTATGCCGAAGCTAGTCATCAGTGAAGTCAACTAGTCATAAAGTGTCGTGTCATATAGTGATTTAAGTGTTGTGCTTGTATCTAAGTGTGATTTGTTTCGTTGGATAACCAGTCATCATAAACATGGCGTGCGGTTAGTTTTATTTTATTACAGTTTTTATTTTAGTGTATTAGTTGTTGTAAAATACGACTGTAAAATATGACTATTCTTCATCTGTGTGTTGGTCAAGTTATAGAAATTCAATGCACAGATTTAGAGAATGCTTATATTTTTTACATAACCTGCTAGATCGGTCTTCTACCCGAATGTGACAAATCTGTAAAATATGACTATTCTTCATCTGTGTGTTGGTCAAGTTATAGAAATTCAATGCACAGATGGAGAGAATGCTTATATTTTTTACATAACCTGCTAGATCGGTCTTCTACCCAAATGTGACAAATCTGTAAAATATATTTGTTCTTTTTCATGTGGGTGTTGTATTTTTATAACCTCCTCAGCACCCAGATGGAGAAGAATGTTGATACTTTACAAAAACACCACAGTAATGACCGGTATATTTTAGTTAATACTATCTCTTATTTAATTTTTAATGTAAATGTCCCGAGTATTAAGCCACGCTAATTTTTTTATAGCCAGAGAGGTGGATGATATAGAAGAAATCGAGTTACCGACCGCCAAACCTAAGAAGCGGAAGGTTGAATTTCAGTTAGATCTCTCAGAAGAAACCGCGGCTCTCGAATTGGTTGAGGAATATGCGATAAAGCTCGATAAATACAATAGTCTAGAAATACCGGAATACAGAAAAGTGAGGTATATCACCTTTAAGAAGAAATCGGATAAGGGGGAAATCAGAAACCGGTTCAATATAACGCCCCAGCTAATCCCGGTTTTCATATTAGGGTTACAGAAAATGCAGGAACATTTAAACAAATAATTTTTAGTTAGGGTTGTTGCATAGCGTTTTAATAAATTCTATCACCCCGCGCAGTTAATTCCATGTAAAAATAAATAAAATGCATTTTTATAGAATTCATTCGTCTTTTCAAAACTATATCGAGGCATGGCATTTCGGTGATATTGATGAAGTGTATCGAAGCGCAAAACCAGCAATTATACGTTTACTACACATAAGGTACGCTCTTCGATTTCGGTTGATTATTTGTTTAGAAGTTATTTTCAAAAAAATAATCGAAGACCAGGAACTAACCCAAACTTTTTATTTCTGCAGCAATGCGTTAAGAATATTAAGTGTATATCAACTTCCACAAGCGATTGATACGGCTTTCATACAAATCAAAAACTCAGTAGAAACATTTGTAAGGGATGGGAGCGGCTGGCATATCCATCGAATAAGACATATTAATCTACACACTGGGGAACTATAGAGAATTAAGAGGCGGGTGTCGAAACGGGACTTTACCCAGGAAATTAGCCAATAAAAAAGCTCTTTTGTCATTAAACAGTAAAAATCATAAATGTTTCTTATTCGCGGTGTTGGTGCAATTATACCCCCAAACGATAAATACGGGACGGTGTTCCAAATACCTAAAATACATTAAAAACTTAAATATTAAAATGTTGAATTTTCCAGTAAAGCTTTCTCATATTAAACAGTTTGCTAGCAGTAATAGTTTAAATATAAACGTGTATGGGTGGGAAGATGATTGCGTGTTCCCTATTTTAGTGTCGGAAAATCCAAATATTTATCGAGAAGTAAACTTATTTTTTATGACGATATTTCTATTTAATAAATTTTTTTAACAGATTACTGAAAAAGAAAAAAAAAACATAACCAAGTTTTGCAAACGGTGTTTAACAGGGTTTGAGAGACCGGAAAGCTTGTTAAGACATAGTATGTTGTGCGGAGTTTTTAATGCGCAGAGAGTTAGCGTCCCTAACAAATTAACATTAAAATTTACTAATCTATCAAAAACGGTTCGTCACCAGTATGCAATATTCGCAGATTATGAATGTATCTTAAAAAAAGTGGATACCGCAGCGCCATCTACTAGCACAAGTTTCAGTTATGCAATAGAAAAACACATCCCCATTTCATATGCTTTTTTAGTAACCGGTCCTTACAACGAAATAGTGAAGCACGTGTATTATTCAGGAACAAATCCTGTTAAACATTTTTTTTTTTTTTGCATCGTTGGAAAAAGTTGCTTTGAAACTCCTAAAAACCATGAAAGAGGGATCAGACATCGAACTTGATGATCCCAGAGGGTACGACAGTGATCGATGCGTTATCTGTCATGAAAACTTCAAAAAGGGAGATATGAAGGTTAGGCATCATAACCACTTTAAAATTTTTACTTATGGGCTTGCACATAATGCATGCAATCTAGCATATAAAAAAATATTTTCTACCTGTTTATATTCATAATTCTAAAAATTACGATACGAACTTGTTACTGAACATCTACCAGAAAATTACGCAAAAGTCCTAACTATCATTCCCACTTCAATGGAAAAATTTATAACTTTTACGATAGGACCATTGAAATTTTTAGATTCGTATCAATTTATGGATGCATCACTAGACGATTTAGTAAAGAATTTAACTCTCAGCAATCATAAGTTTCCTTTGTTTAATGAGTTTTTTAAAGACTATAAACATCGGAATTTGCTGCGAAAAAAACAAATTCTACCTTACAGTTTTCTAGACGATGAAAACAAATTGACATTAAAGACTTTTCCCTCTCACGATTCTTTTTTTAATGTTTTAACACAGTCGTCTGTATCCATAACGGATTATAATCAGTATTGTATCTAGAGAAGAGATCCGTCTCGGTGTTTGAGCAACTCCAACGTCTGTTTGCTGTTCAAGCTCCACAACATGTTTCTGGTCAAGAAGGGGTTCACTTTCGGCAATTGGTTGGTGGCCAAAGACGAGCAGCACGTCATCCAGACGTCCAATGCGGCCATGCTCTGCTTCGTGCTGCCCAAGAAATCCCTGATCCCTGTCCAGGAGAAAATGAGGCGCCATTTGCCGGATAATTATCAAGTGTTTTACGACCGATACGTTCTCCCTCCACACGGCACCTACCTCGTTCCCCAAAACACCCGATACGTGTTGGTGGCCGTCCAAAAGACCATCTTTGCTTTGGACGTCATCTCTTCGGAATATCTTTTCCAAAGAGCTACCCCATTCGATGCCTGCAGACGATATTGCACGCAGCAGGCGGAATACAACGTGCCACCTCCGACACCCTGCCAATCTCCCGAACCGGTGATGCCGCCCTGCCCATCGACGATGATGCCGCCGCCCTGCCCATCTACCGAATCGACGATGATGCCACCGCCACACTGCTGAGTCCCTCCAAAGAAACGTAAATCACCTTGGGGGAGTTATAAAATTCCCAAAAAAAAATTGTTCTCCACAACCCATTCCATCCTCAGAACACACTCCTCCAACAAAGATGCCAGCCCAGCCTGAAATCGTGCCGCTGCCAGAAAATAATGTCCCTCCACTACACCAAGACCCTCAATTTGTGCCCGAAATGGATTTCAATAGCCTGGTAGAAGAAGAACCATCGGAAAAAAGTGTGGCAGACTTTGTCGACAACTTTTTTTCAAACATATCTTTCGGCGACGATCCATTTGAAAAATCCTCCAACCCAGATCTGGACTTTTTAGATCAACCATCAAATTTAATTTTAAACCCGGCTCCTAGCAAAACAATATTTGGTAACCCAAAAGACTTTCCACCCGTCCAACAATTTTTTTACAAAGAGCAAGAGGCACCTATAGATTATTCCATGAAATAAATGTATGTTTAAAAAATAGTGTTTTGATTGAAACACCCTTAAAAATGGGGCAAAGGATGCATTCAATGCATCCTTTGCCCCATTTTTTTGGTAAAGTGTAAATGCCAACGTTGGTGCAGAGAAACAAGGAGACGGCAAAAAAAAAACTCTTGAAACGCATGTACCACGAGATTGGCCATCAAAGTCTGGGGGGAGGGGGAACTTTTACCGAGAGATTCCATCAGAGCCTTTTTCATCAGAGCATGATCCAAGTTTGGTAACCAGAGTTCTGGAAAGTGCCACCAGGCAATTGATACCAAGTCTAAAAAAAACCATTGAGTAAGTAGTGGACAAAGAGCAACATGCTTGGCAGCTAGAAAAAAAAATATTTTTTCCTAGTGGGTATATAAGCCAGACACACTCTCCATGCCACAAGAGTTTCCTTTATTTGAGTTTCATACATTGAGATCCTATTTTTTTTTTAATTTCCTTCATTGCTATTCGTCAAGATGTCGGTGTTCGACTACGTTGCAACTTGCTCTTTTATGTGGATCAACAAAAAGTGTTGGCCGTCCGAGATTGCTTTCGTGTCCGTCCACAAGCCTTCGGTTGTGTTTACCGTGGAACCAGACCCCAGCACTTGTTACTTTTCCATGCAAGATATTTTATTGAACATGTCTTTGCCTGCCAACCCATTCGACGTGAAAGAGGAACCGGGCCAAGTGTTTGTCGTCCCCGTGTGGGACATGGAACGATACATCAGAGAGTTTCACACCAAGTATTTGGAACGTCAAGATATTTGGGAAAAGGGCATCGTTGGATGTATGGACATTGCCACGTACAACTACCTGTTTCCCTTGCTTCCACTGGGCACTGTCAAGTATCTGGGAAACACTAACGTGTCACCCACCCTAGAAGCACAACATGCAGCTCAAGTCTTGTCAAACAACATCCCTGGCTGCTATGAAGTGTGTGATGATGAATAAAAACAACAGCAGAGGACTTGTAGAATGGGGACGCCATACCACGGGACTTGTAGAATAGGATTTTTAAAAAAAAATTTAATACTGCTATATGTAGAGACTCACCACCTTTTGCTTTCATCAGGTATTGGTAAAGCCTATTGCCAGTGACTTGAAATCTCTCCTGCTTTCAACCATGGATTCTCCTTTACGTTATTCGCCAATCAGCTCTGCTTCGTCGAGTGCATCATCATCACCGAGTCGTACTCCATCTCCACCACGTCTGCCGAGTTTGATACCATTTTCACCAGCTCCACTTTCGCCATTGCCCCCGTCTCCCGTGCTGCACCGTTCATCATCGCAAGATCTACAGTCTCCCATGCCTCCTCGTAGACAGTCTCCATCTCCCAAGCGCCACAGAGACCCGATGCAAGATCCTCAAACACAGTCTCTATCTCCTAGGCACCACCCATTTCCATCCCATCGGCGTACATGGTGGGGAACTGAACGGGCAGATTCTCCCCAGCCTCCTAGAAAAAGTTCCCCGCCTCCTAGAAAAAGTTCCCCGCCTCCCAGAAACCGTTTCCCACCACGAGATCCCAGAAACTGTTCCCCACCACGAGATCCCAGAAACCGTTCTTCAGATTGCCGTGCGTCTTACAAATGCTTTCCCCGATATCCACCTAGCCGTCGTCAACCATTTGTACGTACCCACGTGCATGGTGGGGTACGTGCAGTGATATGTATCACGCAAAGTGGATTTACACTCATCAACGGATGTGTGTCCCGTGCTTTGGACGATAGCAGGTGGAGCGTAGTGACGAATGCAGTGTCGCAAAGTATTCAAACCATGAAGGTTGGTGAACTGATTCACACAGATCGAGCAACTTATTATCGTCTTCGACAAATGAGAGACACTCTGCCTGAAAATCATCGAAAGGTGAAATTTTTCAAGTTGGACAAATCTTTTGACAAACATTGTGATGTCTGTAAATCGAACCGTTGTCATCGCCATTGGGCTGTTCAAGGCATCTCTCGGGTGTTGCATACGCCCGTCGAAGCCATTCCTCATCGCTAATCATTTTTTGTAATAAACAAGTTCTCATCATGTCGTTTCGTGTTTTTGAAAAAAAATTGCAGTGGTTACGGTACTCGGACATTTTTTCGAGCGACTGTATCCCCACCTACTATTTCATGTTACAACAAGTCTGTATTTCAACCCGCAACCCAACAAGTCTGTATTGATGGTATATTAATGTTTTCAACCCGCACTATGCTCATTCGTAATGGAACGGTACGGTTATATGCTCGAAAGCCCCCACGGGCTGGTGTGCCCCCATGAAAAATTATTTTCAAATTTTGTGGATTGTGTGAAGCAAGCCATATCCCAAATATGCGAACTTTCTTTTTTTAAGATTTTGCCTACTTCGTCTGTGATTTCAGAATTCCACTCAACCGACCAAGAGTATGGTTATATAATTCTCCATTTAATTCCACCTTTTGAATATTTGTCAGTCAGCACGCATTCATCTCAAATTTTTACAAGTATTTTTGACGCTATCTTAGAATCCAAGGGCATTTCTCGAGAAGAAATCGACCATCCCTTATTCCGCTCCGAAATTAGTTATGTAAAAAAACTTAAGCCAGACGAAATTATCGAAGAATTCCACCCGTAACAGGATACATTTCATGGGTTTTTACGTCCCGACGCCTCCTGAAAGAATTAATGTGACGCCTCAAGGATTCTTATGCAACCACTTCGTGATAGTTTCAATGTCATGAGAAATAAGTGTCCATGACTTTAAAAACTTCTAGAACTTTCCATGGTGACTTCTTCCGTATATATACCTCCATATTTTTCCATATCATTTATTTCTTGTGTGTGTGTTCAAGTGCTTCACATCGCTTCGCAACCATGTCTGGTGAGTGTATTTTTTTATCTTCTGCGCTAACTTTTTTTATAGTCCCCCCTTCTCTAAATGCATTCATTTAATTCGATAGCCAGAAAAGAGAAGCCAATGCTGCTGTCTTCCGATGAGGAAGACTTTGTCCCGTTAAAAAAAGGGTAAAAAAGTCTGTTGACCAAAAGAAAAAGCCCGTGAAATTCGACGTGAATTTATCGACGGACGAACCGGCTCCCTGCTCATCGAAAGCCTGCCTTGACCCCTATTCAGTGTACATTGGCAACAATGTAGTCTGTGAGATAAAGCCGTTTAAAAGTAGCCACTACTTAGGTTTTTATAAAAGTGTTGATGGCAATGTTGAAAATCGCTTTAATATCAACCTAAAGCAAATTCTGAAGCTCAAATCTGAAGCTCAAAAGAGCTATTGAAGCAATGATCGAGTATTGCAACGCGCACGACTTTGAGATTGAAGAGTAAACACTTTTAGCTCGCTCACTCCTTCAAAAATTAAAAACGATAATTGTTTACTGACATATAACCATGTTTAATTTTGTTCAATTTCGATCGACTTTCCGGAACTATATACGCAGTCTTCGATGCTCCCTAAATTACCGAGACATAGAACAATTACACCTCGATATCCGTGATGACATTTTCCAAGTATTGAATACGGCAGTGATGTTAAGACTACGCTTAGTGATATGCATTAGTGTTTTATTTTTCAAACTGATATATGAAGAGGAGGTAACCTAAACCTTTTATTTCAATTCTAACACTGCACGTATCTTTTCCTCCTACGATATTTATCCCGCCATTGATCGGGCTTTCGATAAAATAAAAAACGCGTTGGAAAATTTCCTTTTAAATGGGTCTAATTGGAGAGTCAAAACGATCGAGTATTTAGACGTGCATATTGGGAATTATGTGGGCATGGGGGGAGGATGTGGATCCATTTCACTCCCAAAACAGCTAAAAAACAAGAGGGCGTTACTAAACATAAAATGCAGTAATCACATGTGTTTGTTGTACCGCATTCTAGCTAAACTATATCCTGCGGTCCACAATTCCGGTAGATCCTCCAAATATGAAGCTTATTTAGCTAACTTGAACTATAGTTTTCTTAAATTTCCTGTTACTATCGATCAAATTCCAAAATTTGCTAAGGTAAAATAACTACAAGTGCATGTCTACGGTTACTCGACCGATTTGAATCCTATATATAAAAGTAAAAATGTAGGTAAAAAAGTCCAATTACTCTTGTATAAAAAACATTATTTTCTTATTAAAAACTTTAACGGACTAATGCATAAAAAAATACAATAACCATTTTTGTGATAACTGTCTCAGTGGGTTTCAAAAGTTCGCCACATTACAAGCGCACCAAGACTATTGCCTGAAAAACGCCCCCCAAAGAATAACCATGCCGTCCCAAGAAAACAGTATACTGAAATTTAAAAATTATCATAAAATGTTGTACCACCCCTATGTGATTTATTGCGATTTCGAAAGCATGCTACGCCCCATTTCAATTGCTATGCCCAATCCAACTTCTTCTTTTTCAAGTCCGATTGAAGAGCATGTCCCCTACACGTATTTTCTAGTAGTGTTAGACATTAACGACAGTGTTGTTTTTGAAAAGTATTACCAAGGGTGGGACGTTATTGAAAATTTTCTGAAATCACTTAAAAGAATCACCAAAAAACTAATAGCTAAAATGCATGAAATGGCACCTGTAAAAGGCGAGATACCAGTTGACAGATCCATCTGTTCACCGTCACCGTCACGTCCTTCGTTTCACCGTCAAAGTCAAAATGGCTGTTAACGTTGTAGCTACTGCTGAGTTTATGATCCGTGAGGAGAAAAGATTTCTCAGACGTCTTGTATTTACAACTGTGTCTAAAATAATGGTCCAGTATATAATCAAGCCTATCGAAAGCACAAGTGGAAACGTTCTGATTACCTCTTCAAGACATTACTACGTTTTTCAAGTACAGTCAGTTAATAAAAAACCCGAACGAAATACCTAATCAAAAATTAACAACTAGTTAAATTTTAACAGACCCTAAAGACACTGTTATATTATTTTATTTAACATCCCAACCTGCATTGACTAAATAACCTTCATTTCAAAATTTCAAACCCGCTCTCAATAATTGAAATGCCATTTCATGTCCATTAATTATTCTTTTAAACTTCCTCAATTTAAGGGTGTAACGTAGTTATTATCCATGCATTGCCTTGAAATGACTGTCAATAATTTGGGATTAATAGCTTTTATTCAGACTTACAAATCTCGAACCCACTTGCAATTTTTTAAAACATCATTCATATATGAATACAAATTAATATTTCTGTCAAAAATAAAGGTTCGTTACCTTGTCAGAATATTAATCTCACATGGTTTCATTCAGATTAAAAAAGTTTCCATAATTGTATAATGACGTGCTTCAATAATTTATCCTCAAATGCCACTCACAAACTGATACAATGTTTTAATTATCTCCTTTGTTTCTGTGTCAATCCTTATTTGAAAAAAAATGCAGAGTTATTTTTTAAATATTTCACGTATTTACTTGACAAATAGAAATTCTACAGATGCTAATTAGGAAATTTTCAAATTGTAAGGCTATAATTAAAAAAACCTAAACACGATTCTTGAAATAATTCACCTGTTTATATGAGAAACCAATACATTTGAAGAGTACACGGTAAGAAGCGATTGATTCATTAGGCGGTCGCCCGCAACTGTCTGCTTGGCGTCATAAAAGCGGTTTCTCTTCTTCTTTTCCGCTTAGTCCAAGCGTTTGAATCGCCAATCGCCTGAACTTGGTAGCTAGGAACCACAAATATAGTAGTTAAAGTACTACACAGGCATATCACGTGACCTTCAACGCTGACTTTATTGCTTGGGCTTCCCGTCGTTAGCATTGGAGGTCACGTGATCTGCCACTATATTACTTTAACTATGATATCTATGGTAGGAACTGGTTTCCTTACACAAGTTTAGTTGCGAGTTATTTTAAATGAAACTTATATGTGGTTGTTACAAAATCAGAATATAAATTAATACAGGATGTAAAATAAAATAATAACAGTGACTTTAGGGTCTGTTAAAAATAACTTTTTAATTTATTACATAATAACGTTATGACATTTTATACTTGAGCTATCGCTTAGAATTTAATTTATTACATAATAACGTTATAACTTTCTCAATTTATTATATAATAACGTTATGACTTTTTTTAGCGTGGTTGCTTAACCTTGATTACATAATAACGTTATAACCTTTTAATTTATTACATAATAGCGTTATGACTTTTTTGAGCGTGGTTGCTTAACCTTGATTACATAATAACGTTATGACCTTTTAATTTATTACATAATAGCGTTATGACTTTTTTGAGCGTGGTTGCTGAACCTTGATTACATAACATAGTTAAGGCTAATTCGGCTCCTATATAAGAGGTAACGTCTCGTATTTGTTTTGACCAGAGCCGATGAATATCATGTCTGCACCGGAGATCTTGGGAGACTCGAAAAGGCTTCGAATACAGACATTGGACAAAAAGTTTAAATTTATTCGAAACGTGTCAAAGACTGCGTTAAAGGAATGGCCTTCGTTTCGAAACGTGCTGTTCGACACCACGGACGAGGAACGCCTACAAAAGAGACTTGACGACACGCAAGACGCTTTGGAAGATGCTCGCCATCAGTTATTATGCATACAAAATTTTATGCAAGACTTTCAGAAAGATCTGACTTTTCATATTTGGGAAAAGGCTCTCCAGAATGTTCCCAACACTGCGTTGGAAGATCAAATGTCAGCATTAGAAAATCAAAGGTCAGCATTAGAAAATCAAAGGTCAGCATTAAAAAATCAAAGGTCAGCATTAGAAAATCAAAGGTCAGCATTAGAAAATCAAAGGCCAGCATTAGAACACAATTATGCGATGAGCCTGCCTGCATCGTAGTTGTTTCTAATGCAAAAGACATTTGTTTTAAAGATTCCCAAATCGAAAAGCTCTTGAACTGTTAATGATTTTGTTTCAATAATACATTTGTTTTAAAGATTCCCAAATAGAAAAGCTCTTGAACTGTTTGTTAATGATTATTGTTCTTCTTAAATAACTGCGTTGGTATGTCTTTTAGAGATTCCCAAATAAAAAAAAGCTGTTAAACTTTTTGTTAACGATTATTTCTTCTTCTTATCGAATCATCAGTCGTTCTATGATTAAATAAATTTATTTAAACATATAAAGCACAGTATCTATTAACAAGTTGTTAATTTTTGAAAGGGGTCAATGTTTGGCTTTTTTGTCAACTGAGTGTACCTGCCAATAACTTGGAGGGTTATCTGATGGATTTTTACGAAAATCATGTTCAAGACACAATTGGATGCATAGATGTGCTAACCTATCTGTATTTAAAGAAATTGATGCCCAGAGTGCAGTATTTGGGACCCATTCCTCTGAATCGCAAAACAAACACTTTTGGTAAGGACATTATTGAAAAAGGGAAGAAAACGGCAAAATTTATTCAATCTCATGGATAGATATTTTAGAATGGATATCTTTTAAAATATTGTTTACTTTAACCAGACTGTGTTTATTATGGATATATATATATATATATATAATTGTGTTTATTATGGATATATTATAACCTTGTGAATATTTTGAAATAATTATGTTAAAATAAATATGTATTCTGTTTAAATGTACTTTTTTCTTTGTAAATGTAACTATCTAAGAAAGAATTATTTAAAATCAAAATAAAAAGTTTTTAAAGGTAATTTTTAAAAATTAACTTGAATATCTAAAATATTTAAAATAACGTGAAATTTTTTTAGTTAACAAGATATGAGGAAATTTAAATGGATGATTTTAATTAACGTTAAATACTTCCTGAAAAAATTTAAATTTTTAAATTAACCTTACCCAAAAGTTTTTATAAATAATCTCATACTTCCTGAAAACATTTTTATAATCTTGAAAGGTTCATTAGATTTAAAATATATTTGTTCGAAATAAAATAATAGTTTCATATAACAAAATAAATTATACTAATAGATTTAATATAATAAATTACATTAATACAGTTAAAACTATGTTAATAAACAAAGGAAGATTTCCAAGACAAACTAAAATTAATATAGTAAAATCTATAGTTTTAAATTTTCTACCCAATTTTGGATCAGTTGTATATATTTCATTTCCAAATGTATCTATTTTTTTTATAAACGTGATTATTAGTGTCTTCAATAGCAAGAGGGACATTATTCTTTAAAGTTGGATAATAACGTGAGCCCATTTCATTTCTTAAATAAAATAGTTTGCCTACCTCGTTAATAGGATAGTATTCAGTACCATTCTTATTTTGAGGATATCGCTGACATGTTGAACTTAATCTTGCAATTAACACTTTACCATCATTTTGCCTTATCATAACTGTTGGAACTTTGATTTTCTCCTACCAAAAACTATTTTATCGTGCTAAAATTGTAAAATTAATATTTTTCTTTTCTTGTGTATTGATGTCTATATAGGGTTTTGTCTCGTCGGAGTCGTGTGTTAGTTGTGGCGGACTTAACCCCCCCGCCTGGGCTCTGATTTTGAGCCATATTTAATAAAGAGGGAGTTCATCCCCGTAGTCCACAGGTAGCTCCGGATACCCATTCTCACCCTCCTAGGAGTGGCCGGGATACGGTAGGGGCAATGATTTAAACATTATATAAGGATACTTTTGATATAGTTGAAATGTTTCATTGTTTATAAATAAATTTAAGTCGTATAGTATTACTACGTCTTTTTTACTCTGTGACGACAAAACAGTACTACGTTTTTTTCTCCAGCCATATTTTAAAATATGGCTGAATTTTATCAGGACTTATTTCCAAAAAAACTTTCAAATACCATTTTTCGGTTACAAAAATTAAAAAAAAACTTCGTGTTAGAGAAATTATTGCGAAATTACGAAAATTATACCCCCGACCATACATATCGTTTTGCCGTCAATCCGACTCAGATTATAGAGTCTATTTTAGTATAAGACCATTTCAACCGAATGGTAAAAGATACCAGATCTCTCAAACGTGTACATGAATCCTTAACAAAAAGAGATTTTGATAAAATCTATAAAAAAAACTCCTAAAAAATCGTGATAGATTATTGGAAAATTCTGATATCCGAACATTATATGTAATGAGAAAAAAAAATTTAGTTGCAAAAGATTTCACATTCGGGTTATTCACGGTGAAGAAAGGTGAAAAACACATTTATATATCAAATGCTAAAATATATATATATATTCGCTATTCCTTCTTCCACCCCAATAGAAGAAGAGATACCCGATCTCTTCCGACGGAATTTTTTTACAACAAATTTTCTATATTTCGAACAATATTTGATGCATCCCAATAAAAAAATTTTATTCCCAGAGAACACACGATATTTAATAGTCTCTAGTCAAAAATGTTGCTTCGTCGTAAATAGAATAGCGGCTAATATAAGTGTCAGGAAAGCGTATCATTACACGGCGCATCGAGTACAACCGGAAATGAATGTATCCCCTCCTTTCAGTCTATACGTGTCTCCCCTCCCTACATGTGCCGGAAGAAGAAAAGCTTCTCCTTCCTGGATAGACCGGCAAAGAAATCCCGGGAGCCTGTCTAATACGACCCTTTCGCACCCAGTACCTGTAAGCTTTTTTTTCCTTCCTCTCATATTTTTAAGCTAATTTTCCTTTACATTTTAAAAAATGTAGGGTATATTTTTAATTTAAGTAATTCTCCACAGATGGAGCCATCAAAAATGTATTGCTTTTAAAAGCGATAAATATGACTTATTTATTCTTTGAAATATAAAATTTTGCAAACAATTTGAGTAATAATTAGTTAATTTTCAAAATAAAATAAATGAAAGTAGCCGGATTTAGCGCGTAAATGTTTAATATAGAAATAATGCTGTTAGGTTTTTGGTTTTACGAATAATTAAATATTTATCTATAATGGCAATAAATCATCTCTGAGACCAACGAGACCCACCCGTCTGCAGTGGAGACCAACGAGACCCACCCGTCTGCAGTGGAGACCAACGAGACTCCCCCGTCTGCAGTGAAGATCAACGAGACCCACCCGTCTCCAGTGAAGACCAACGAGACCCCCCCCCCCGCGTCTGCAGTGGAGACTAGCGCTGTCCCAGCGTGCGACCAGCAACCCGTCCCTCTTGTCATGCCCGTCACTCATTACAGTATTTTTTTCTTATTTCAGCATTTCGACAAATGTGGGCCGAATTAACGACCGATTAACAGACAAATTCCGCTGCTGCCCCCTATGGCATAGCTCCCAGCCCTGTTTGGTTCGATCTGTGAAAGTGGATGACGGACAGATATGCAGGCGAACTGAATAATTATAAAACCTTCCACTTTTTAAGTTTTTAACTTCTTAACAAATGTAATCATACTAAATAATTAATACTCTTTTTTGTTTGTGATACGTATTTTAATTAAAGATTTTATATCTAAAACTATGTGTCTGTTTGTCCTTGCTTTAATTGTTTCCTACTGCCACTTAAAATAAGACTTGGTTTAGACTGTTTTAAATGTGCCATAACAATATGGTTGCACACTCCAACTTTTTAACAGTATATAAACAACAAAAGAAAAATGGGGTCAAAAGATTTATTAAAACTCACATTTAACCTCATTACAGATTCAGTCAATTCAGAAACGAAACAAACAGTCGAAATGAATTCCACACTCGTGGCAAAAGTAGGTCACTAAAAAAGTCACAAGACTGGTTTAGCTGGATATACCGAATGAAACCCTGAAAACACGGCGTCACCACGAGATGTCTCGTTTTTATTTTTGAAACAAAATAATCATTTTCTCGAGTCGTTTTCGAGAAAGCGATTTTTTTTGCACGCGTCACGGCGCTCGATATTCATGGCGAGCGACTGTATAAATAAACATTGTTTATTTAATTCATAGAAATTGGAATTTAACGCTAATCCAGTGATTGATGTTGAAAATTATAATGAAATTCTAAATGAAATTGATAATTTATCCGAAATTCATTTCAATTCATCAGATTTAAATTTCGAATGTACAAAAATTGAATTGCTATATTTTTTCACCTTTCTAATAAATTCTCATTTAAATTGGGTTACTATTGACTTTTTATTACAGTGTAATAAAAGTCATTCATATTTAATTTTATCCCCTTATAGGATAATAAATAATGGTAGTTGTATTGACATAAAATCTAATATTTTACATAATGAAAAATATTTTTCATATAATTCTTAAACACAATGTAAATAAAACACAATATGACAACAGTTTAAAAAATATATAATTTTATTATTTTCCGTTTTAAAATTAATACAATTCAAAATTATATATATATTTTTCTATAATAAAAAGTTTTACATAATATTTTTGATAAAACACTATATATTCTCTTATAAACATTTTTAATGCTTGACTAAAGTTTAATAATACACTGTGTTACTTTCTAACACACATCAAGATTGTTAGAAAATAAACCCGCCTCCACCCTACAGCGCCAACCAATTTTTTTATACCACCTTTTATTTTTTCGTTATACCTTTTTTATAACACCATTTTTTTTTGTAATACCTTTTTTATACCATCATTTTTTTTTGTAATACCTTTTTTATACCACCATTTATTTTTTTGTAATATTTCTTTATACCACCATTTAAAAACCAACCTAAATTTTGTTTAACCATATAAACAATCCATCAAAGTTTGACACGCGTTAGTTCAGAAGTAGGGTAAATATGACAGTACTGCGCCACAGGGAGCCCATAGGCGCCCATGTTAAACCATTTTCGGCTCCCTACTCCAAAATCGGGGAGCCATTAGGAACCTGTTCAGCCATTCCGCCCCTTATCTGGAAATCAAGATATCATTTATAGCACCATAGGAAAGCATTCGAAGCCGTTCTGTTCTAGATTATGATAAGAGAAGCCTGATTTTCTACATTCTTAGTAAAAAATGCAACTAATATTACTTGTTTTCTGACCCGCAGGGAAGATTGTTCTTATCGGTATAAGTTCTTTTCAAGGAGCATTTAACCTGAGAACTTGATCTGAAAGTGGTATTACTTAAAACAATTGAATACTTTTTCAAGAATTATAACAGATGTTTTTTTTTCTGTAATTATGCACACTTTTTTGTAATAATTAGAGTAATTTCATTATAACATAGATGTTTTTTTTTCTGTAATAAATGCTCACATTTTTTTTGTAATAATTAGACTTATTTCATTAATTAAATAACAAAATTTATCTATTTAATAATTTTTAAACTGTTATCATTTAAAACTAAGAAATTTTTTGTTCATCAACTATTTAAATCTCACAAACTTTCTGAAAATTGTATGTTCAATTTATTTTTTACTTAGTTTACATATACATATGTTTTATACTGAAAAATATTTAACTTCATAAAAATTAAAAAATTATACTATATATTTAAAAACTAACACTACTTTTTTACTAATGTTTAGATAACACTTAAAGTTTTTTTTCTCTTATTGAAATGTTTTTTTATATCTCACATATATGAATACATAGTTTTTATAGAAGGATACTGTTTTTACCTATCGTTATGATTTGCTTAAAAGTAATTAAAGTATTATAATTTCAGATAAAAAGTTTTTTTTCCATTGATTAGATAACAAAATTTCAATTTTATACCACTATCAACCAAACACTAAAAGTTTTTTTTCCTCGTATCAGACTATTTTTTGTACCCAACGCGTATGAATATAAAGTTTTTATCGAAGAATACTATTCTTTACATACTCTTAAAAATTGTTTAAAAGTATTTTAATCATTATTATTCCAGTTAAGAAGATTTTTTTTCTCACTCATAGTTAACGAAATTTCAATTTTAATATGTTATCAGTTAAAACTAATACATTTCTTCTCATTCATATCGGACTATTTTTTCTACCTCACGCGTATGAATACAAAGTTTTTTGCGAAAGGATACTGAGTAATCAGGTCACCGTTTGATTATAAAAAGAAGAACTCGATTCATATCAGCTCATTCGCAGCAGAAGCCGCTCGTTTACTTTACTGCCTCTTAAAATCGAAGTAATGGATACCTCAGACTCTATGGATTTTCAATCAACAAATGATTTAGAAAAGTTTCAGTCTGTTCAAGTCAATATTTCTTGTACTATCTGCAATAAGGAATTTAAGCATCGTAAAAATTTACTTCGTCATGAACGAACAATTCATGGAAATGCTGAACATAAGTGTTCCTCTTGTAATGCGACATTCAATCGACTTGATAAGTTAAAATTACATGTCCAATCTCATGAAAAGAAATCGCTGAAAAGAACCCGTGATGAGGAGAAAATAAGGCCTGTAAAGAAAACTCGTCGTTCACCAAAAGTCAAAAAAGGAAGCTTAAACACATTTGAAACGCAATTTATTCATCCATGTGAGAGGAATTGTCAGGACCCAGAAGCCTTTCTTCAAAGTGTGCATACAGACCTCATAAATAGTATTACTCAACTTATTGATCATAATGGTATCAAGTGGTACCTAAATATGAAAGTTAAGTTCACCAGAAAAATTTCGGAAACTGAAAATGAAGAATGCACGGCCTTCTTTAGATCAAATTGTGATACAACTCTTTCCGGAGAAACACCGAACATTGAAAATGCAAATGAAAAGGTAAGAAACATTTATTTAAAACGTTTATAAAAATGTAAATGTCTATACTATAAAACCTTAATTCTCTACATATACTTGTAAAATCTTGTTGGAACCTCGTGTGCAAAAGTATCATTTCATTAAGATACTTTTTATAATAAAAACAATTTCTCAAATTTCATTTATATGAGTGGAAAAAATTACTCAAATTTCATTTATATGACTAGTAAGATCAGGATTTTAAATAAACTGAATAATCAGTAGATTAAAAATATTATAATAAACTTTATTTTCTCTATTTAAGTACATGCTCTCTAGTGCTAATACTATAAAAACTATATTATTTTTTTGTTCCTTTATAGATTCTAACTTCATTTATCGAATTTGAGGGACGAGGTTCAGGATGGATAATTGAAGAAATACTACATCTTGAAGTGAACACTGCCATATACGTCCCCCTAGGAGCGGCATCATACCTTCCTCTTCCTAAGGAGCTTCTAAAGACAAAAAGCATTCTAAACATTCAGAATACTGACAATAAGTGCTTTCTCTGGTCCATTTTAGCAGCCTTACATCCTATTGATAGGGAACACCATGCTAACAGAGTTAATAACTACTTAAGTTTCGAGTCGGAAGTAGACACTACTGGAATAGATTTTCCAACACCTATTTCCCAAATTGAAAAATTTGAACGAAATAATAATATTTCCATAAATGTATTTGGATATGAAAAAGAAGTTTTTCCACTTCGAATTACAAAACGAAATTGTGATAAGCACATTAATTTATTGCTTATATCTAATGAAGAAAATCAACATTATTGTTTGATTAGAGATTTAAGTCGATTACTATCGCACTTAACCAAACACGACGGAAAAGCATTTTATTGCAATTATTGTCTTCACCGGTTTGCCTCTCAGGAAACCTTAACCTCACATGTCGGGAATTGCAGGGAACATAAGATACAAAAAATCAAGATGCCTACCGAAGCTAACAAGTGGTTATCCTTTGATAAATATGATTTTGGTTTAGCAGTACCATTTGCAATCTATGCTGACTTCGAATCAATATTATTAAAAACGAATACATGTCTACCAAATCCCAACCACTCTTCCACATCAACTATAGCGATGCATGAAGCTTGCGGTTTTGCATATGTTATTGTTAATGCCGAAGGTAAAATGATTAAAAAACCAGTTATCTATCGTGGTAAAGATTGCGTTGATAAATTTTTAACTATGCTTTTAGAAGAAGAGGAAGCTATTCAAAAAATTCTAAACGTTAAAAAACCTATGGTTTTTACTGATAAAGATAAAATTCACTTTGAAAGTAGTGAATCTTGTCACATATGTGATAAACCACTACTAGGTGATAAAGTTAGGGACCATGACCATTTAACATCAGCCTACAGAGGAGCCAGTCACAATAATTGTAATTTAAAATATCAGGTGGCCACCCACATCCCCGTCCACATACATAACTTAAAAAATTACGACATGAATTTAATTATGCAAGGTCTTGGAAAAATTAAGAACAAAAAAATTACTTGTATTCCAAGTAATAGTGAAAAATTCATCTCATTTTCTCTCGGAAAATTACGTTTTCTTGACTCACTGCAATTCCTAAATGCCTCTCTTGACAAATTAGTGTCAAGCATTGATAAAAGCGAGTTAAAACTCACGAGGGAATATTTTGGAGATAAGGCGGATCTAATGTTCCGCAAAGGTTGTTATCCCTATGAATATATGGATAACTTTGAAAAATTTAATGATACTTCTCTACCTAGTAAGGAAAGCTTTTTTAGCCATCTAACAGAAGAGCACATTACCCCTACTGAATATGAATATGCACAAAAAGTATGGAATGAATTTGACTTAAAAACTATGGGTGACTACCATGATTTATATGTTATAAGTGATGTATTACTATTAGCAGACATTTTTCAAAATTTCAGACAATTCTGCTTAAAAAATTATAAGTTAGACCCATCTCACTGCTATACCGCCCCAGGTCTTGCATGGCAAGCATGCCTACGAATGTCTGATGTGAAACTTGAACTCTTAACAGATCCGGATATGCACCTTTTTGTTGAGAGGGGGATTAGAGGGGGTGTAGCCATGATATCCCATAGGTTTAGTGAAGCAAACAACAAATATCTAGATAACTACAACCCTAACATTCCATCTAGCTATATAATGTATTTAGATGCTAACAATTTGTATGGCTGGGCAATGTCTCAAGCTCTTCCTACTCATGGTTTTCAATGGGTAGAAGGTAATGTAGATTTTATGAATATTCCTGATGACTCCGAGGAAGGTTTCATTCTAGAAGTTGACATTGATTATCCTGAACACCTTCATGATGATCATAATGATTATCCACTTGCACCGGAAAAGCTTAATATTTTACCTTCAATGATTTCACCCTATAATCAGTCTTTAGCCGAAAAATTAAACCTAAAAGTAAAACCTACAATAAAACTAGTCCCAAATCTATTGTCAAAAACTAGATACATTGTTCACTATCGTAACCTTAAACAATATGTCTCACAAGGATTAAAAGTAACCAAAATACACTCGGCTCTAAAATTCCAACAAAGTCAATGGTTAAAGAAATATATTCTATTTAATACAGAGCAAAGAAAATCTGCAACTTCACCATTTCAAAAAGATTTGTTCAAACTCTTAAATAATGCCGTCTTTGGAAAAACAATAGAAAACTTGAGAAATAGAAGAAAAATCGACTTGGTTACAGACGAAAAAAAGGCGAAAAAGCTTGCAGCATCCCCCAGTTTTTATTCATTTAAAATTATCAATGAAAACCTTACTTCCATTGAGCGAAAAGTTACATCACTTTTCCTAAATAGACCTTCTTATGTTGGGATATCGATTCTTGAAATTTCTCGAACTTTAATGTATGATTTTCACTATAACTATATTAAGAAAAAATATGGATCAAAGGCAACATTACTGTTTACCGATACTGATAGTTTATGTTACAACATACAAACATCAGATATTTATGATGACATGCAATCAGATTCACACCTGTTTGATTTTTCAGATTATCCCTCAGACCATCCTTTACATAGCGATATAAATAAAAAAGTCTTAGGAAAAATGAAAGATGAACTTTCATCTATAATTGTCATAGAATTTATAGGTTTAAAACCGAAAATGTATAGTATAAAAAGTGTAACAGAAGAAAAGAAAACCGCTAAGGGTGTAAATAGGGTGGTTGTAAAACGTCACATTAAACATATAGACTATAAAAACTCACTCCTCTCTGAATGCCGCAGTGTCGCCCAAAGCCATTCTATTGTTAGCAAGAATCACAAACTACAAACAATTTCTTCAATAAAATCTACATTATGCCCCTATGACACAAAAAGATATGTTTTAGAAGACGGTATTGCTTCACTCGCCTATGGTCATTATAAGTGTAAATATTAAACAGTATTTCATCAACTCATTGTAAAATGTTCAGCACTGTTGTAATATTTTTTTTTAATGTAAAGTATTTCCATTGTTGAATTGTTAATGTATATAAGACCATAATAATTTGTTATATTGTATAAATTGTAATATGTATTTTTGTATTTTATGTGTTATTATTATTTTTGAAAAATCAAATCAAATAAAACAAAATGAACTACTCTTGTTGTTATACTTATTTTTTCTATTACTTTAAAAAATACATTATCTTTAAACTAATGTAAGTAATTAAAAAAAATCTAAACTATACTTAACTATTATAAATTTGAAGTATTACTCTAATATCAATCAAATAAAAGTAAGTCAATATTTTCCTTTAAATACCTCATCTTTTAAACGCTTTTACAAAGTTTAATATTTAAATCTTTACAAATAACTTGGAAATCAAGAATATTAGATGAAATAAGAGAGTATTAATCAAAAAGACACATATTTCTGCTTTATAAATAATTAAAAACTGACAAATACTCCAAATTATACGCACTTCTTCTACTATATGAAAACTCGAGATTGCTATCAAAACATTTCAAGCTAATTTATTTCCCAATCCAGGTTAAACAACCAGGTTAAACAACCAGGTTAAACAACCAGGTTAAACAACCAGGTTGTCAACGTAGATAAGTTTACCACTTATTCTTATCTATAAAAACGGAGAATACCAACAGCTCAGCTTTTTCATTAATCAGGCTAAAGAAAAAAATTTCATACTACTTCAGTATATAAAAGAAATATTAGCACCTACAAACGTTATACTTATAAATCAAAATATTATCCATACATTATTCGAAATGCATTTTTATCACTAATAAAACTTTATACTGAATCAAATAAAGACTAATTTCATGAGGTATTGATGAGAGTGTCTAAACATTACAACATAATATTTACATATATCGGGTAGATCCACTCACGCAATGGTTAGTGCACTAGCCTTTGGAGTCACTGGGCTTGGGTTCGAATCCAGGTAAAGACATGGATGTCTGTGTTTGTCAATAAATGTTGCTATTTGTCTATGTGTTTGTAGCATCCTTCTTCGAGCGTCTCTTGTGACTATCTCTTCTGGTGAGTGGGGTAATGGAGTATATAGCCTACGCCCTTCCCTTTCTAGAGGGTGCAATCACTGTCATTTATCATACATATATCCAAATTTTTATCGACATAGCTATCAATTTAACCTCAAATAAATGAAAAATATCCTTTAAAATCATAAAATGGTACATATCAAAGTAAAATATTACTTTCTGATATTGAAAATGTATAGGAAAAACTTTACAAATTATTTTTTTTTATTAAGAAAACATTTTTCTAAAAAAATAATATTCAAGCAGTGTTTTAATATCCTTTTTTAATTTACTATGATTGATTAAAAAAATGTTTCAAGTATAAATTCTACTAACGTAATGTACATACAACTCAGTTCAGAAACATCAATATTTATTTACAAGTAGTAAATATATCTAAATAAGAATATAATATTTTCTACGCAACCCAAACACAAAAACTTTAACAAAATTCTAACACAGGACATTTCCCCATTATACATTTTTTTTCACTTGATTTTTTAAAAAGGAATAATTTTAAAAATAAAAAAATTCAAAAATTCATTAAATATAAAGACCTACAAAATTTTAGTACATTGAATAGAATACAATTAACAAATACCACCTTAAAATAATAGTTTTACACTATATTTCTAGGTATTTAAGTCAGATTCTAAAAAGTTATTTATTTTAATGCAATTACTTTACTCAATAAAATATCTTCAAACATCATATATACAACAATAAATCCTTTTTTCCAAAATTAATTATTAATTAAACAAAGTCTTAAAAACAACTATCAAACTCAATACTCTTTAAGTTACTATAGCTTAAAAAAACCCCGATCAAAAACTTGTAATAACAACTCTTTACATTAACATATATAAACCTGATTCTAAAAAGCTATCTATTTTTAACACAACTACTTCTCTCTATAAAAGATCCTTAAACCATCATATATAAAACGATTAATTATTATTTCAAAATTAACTATTAATTAAACAAAGTCTCAAAAACAACTATCAAACTCAATACACTTTCTATTACTATAGTTTAAAAAATCTCGATCAACAACTTGTAATAACAGTTGTTTACATTCAACATATAAGCACTATACTCCAAGATCTTATCTCAACTATCTAATCTTGTCATCTTATCTCATCCCCCAATACCCCTACAGTAGGGGAAAAAGGAGAGTACTGCGCCAGCGGAGGTGGGAGGTGGGATGACGTCACCGGAAGTGGCTCTGACGTTACCGGAAGGGGCGTGGCGGAAATGCCAATGACGTCACGAAAATACCTTTGACATTCCGGAAATGCCAATGACATCACGAAAATACCTTTGACATTCCGGAAATGCCTATGACGTCACCTGATATGACTCGATATGTGGCGCCATACTCTCCTTTTTCCCCTACTGTAGGGGTATTGGGGGATGAGATAAGATGACAAGATTAGATAGTTGAGATAAGATCTTGGAGTATAGTGCTTATATGTTGAATGTAAACAACTGTTATTACAAGTTGTTGATCGAGATTTTTTAAACTATAGTAATAGAAAGTGTATTGAGTTTGATAGTTGTTTTTGAGACTTTGTTTAATTAATAGTTAATTTTGAAATAATAATTAATCGTTTTATATATGATGGTTTAAGGATCTTTTATAGAGAGAAGTAGTTGTGTTAAAAATAGATAGCTTTTTAGAATCAGGTTTATATATGTTAATGTAAAGAGTTGTTATTACAAGTTTTTGATCGGGGTTTTTTTAAGCTATAGTAACTTAAAGAGTATTGAGTTTGATAGTTGTTTTTAAGACTTTGTTTAATTAATAATTAATTTTGGAAAAAAGGATTTATTGTTGTATATATGATGTTTGAAGATATTTTATTGAGTAAAGTAATTGCATTAAAATAAATAACTTTTTAGAATCTGACTTAAATACCTAGAAATATAGTGTAAAACTATTATTTTAAGGTGGTATTTGTTAATTGTATTCTATTCAATGTACTAAAATTTTGTAGGTCTTTATATTTAATGAATTTTTGAATTTTTTTATTTTTAAAATTATTCCTTTTTAAAAAATCAAGTGAAAAAAAATGTATAATGGGGAAATGTCCTGTGTTAGAATTTTGTTAAAGTTTTTGTGTTTGGGTTGCGTAGAAAATATTATATTCTTATTTAGATATATTTACTACTTGTAAATAAATATTGATGTTTCTGAACTGAGTTGTATGTACATTACGTTAGTAGAATTTATACTTGAAACATTTTTTTAATCAATCATAGTAAATTAAAAAAGGATATTAAAACACTGCTTGAATATTATTTTTTTAGAAAAATGTTTTCTTAATAAAAAAAAAATAATTTGTAAAGTTTTTCCTATACATTTTCAATATCAGAAAGTAATATTTTACTTTGATATGTACCATTTTATGATTTTAAAGGATATTTTTCATTTATTTGAGGTTAAATTGATAGCTATGTCGATAAAAATTTGGATATATGTATGATAAATGACAGTGATTGCACCCTCTAGAAAGGGAAGGGCGTAGGCTATATACTCCATTACCCCACTCACCAGAAGAGATAGTCACAAGAGACGCTCGAAGAAGGATGCTACAAACACATAGACAAATAGCAACATTTATTGACAAACACAGACATCCATGTCTTTACCTGGATTCGAACCCAAGCCCAGTGACTCCAAAGGCTAGTGCACTAACCATTGCGTGAGTGGATCTACCCGATATATGTAAATATTATGTTGTAATGTTTAGACACTCTCATCAATACCTCATGAAATTAGTCTTTATTTGATTCAGTATAAAGTTTTATTAGTGATAAAAATGCATTTCGAATAATGTATGGATAATATTTTGATTTATAAGTATAACTTTTGTAGGTGCTAATATTTCTTTTATATACTGAAGTAGTATGAAATTTTTTCTTTAGCCTGATTAATGAAAAAGCTGAGCTGTTGGTATTCTCCGTTTTTATAGATAAGAATAAGTGGTAAACTTATCTACGTTGACAACCTGGTTGTTTAACCTGGTTGTTTAACCTGGTTGTTTAACCTGGTTGTTTAACCTGGATTGGGAAATAAATTAGCTTGAAATGTTTTGATAGCAATCTCGAGTTTTCATATAGTAGAAGAAGTGCGTATAATTTGGAGTATTTGTCAGTTTTTAATTATTTATAAAGCAGAAATATGTGTCTTTTTGATTAATACTCTCTTATTTCATCTAATATTCTTGATTTCCAAGTTATTTGTAAAGATTTAAATATTAAACTTTGTAAAAGCGTTTAAAAGATGAGGTATTTAAAGGAAAATATTGACTTACTTTTATTTGATTGATATTAGAGTAATACTTCAAATTTATAATAGTTAAGTATAGTTTAGATTTTTTTTAATTACTTACATTAGTTTAAAGATAATGTATTTTTTAAAGTAATAGAAAAAATAAGTATAACAACAAGAGTAGTTCATTTTGTTTTATTTGATTTGATTTTTCAAAAATAATAATAACACATAAAATACAAAAATACATATTACAATTTATACAATATAACAAATTATTATGGTCTTATATACATTAACAATTCAACAATGGAAATACTTTACATTAAAAAAAAATATTACAACAGTGCTGAACATTTTACAATGAGTTGATGAAATACTGTTTAATATTTACACTTATAATGACCATAGGCGAGTGAAGCAATACCGTCTTCTAAAACATATCTTTTTGTGTCATAGGGGCATAATGTAGATTTTATTGAAGAAATTGTTTGTAGTTTGTGATTCTTGCTAACAATAGAATGGCTTTGGGCGACACTGCGGCATTCAGAGAGGAGTGAGTTTTTATAGTCTATATGTTTAATGTGACGTTTTACAACCACCCTATTTACACCCTTAGCGGTTTTCTTTTCTTCTGTTACACTTTTTATACTATACATTTTCGGTTTTAAACCTATAAATTCTATGACAATTATAGATGAAAGTTCATCTTTCATTTTTCCTAAGACTTTTTTATTTATATCGCTATGTAAAGGATGGTCTGAGGGATAATCTGAAAAATCAAACAGGTGTGAATCTGATTGCATGTCATCATAAATATCTGATGTTTGTATGTTGTAACATAAACTATCAGTATCGGTAAACAGTAATGTTGCCTTTGATCCATATTTTTTCTTAATATAGTTATAGTGAAAATCATACATTAAAGTTCGAGAAATTTCAAGAATCGATATCCCAACATAAGAAGGTCTATTTAGGAAAAGTGATGTAACTTTTCGCTCAATGGAAGTAAGGTTTTCATTGATAATTTTAAATGAATAAAAACTGGGGGATGCTGCAAGCTTTTTCGCCTTTTTTTCGTCTGTAACCAAGTCGATTTTTCTTCTATTTCTCAAGTTTTCTATTGTTTTTCCAAAGACGGCATTATTTAAGAGTTTGAACAAATCTTTTTGAAATGGTGAAGTTGCAGATTTTCTTTGCTCTGTATTAAATAGAATATATTTCTTTAACCATTGACTTTGTTGGAATTTTAGAGCCGAGTGTATTTTGGTTACTTTTAATCCTTGTGAGACATATTGTTTAAGGTTACGATAGTGAACAATGTATCTAGTTTTTGACAATAGATTTGGGACTAGTTTTATTGTAGGTTTTACTTTTAGGTTTAATTTTTCGGCTAAAGACTGATTATAGGGTGAAATCATTGAAGGTAAAATATTAAGCTTTTCCGGTGCAAGTGGATAATCATTATGATCATCATGAAGGTGTTCAGGATAATCAATGTCAACTTCTAGAATGAAACCTTCCTCGGAGTCATCAGGAATATTCATAAAATCTACATTACCTTCTACCCATTGAAAACCATGAGTAGGAAGAGCTTGAGACATTGCCCAGCCATACAAATTGTTAGCATCTAAATACATTATATAGCTAGATGGAATGTTAGGGTTGTAGTTATCTAGATATTTGTTGTTTGCTTCACTAAACCTATGGGATATCATGGCTACACCCCCTCTAATCCCCCTCTCAACAAAAAGGTGCATATCCGGATCTGTTAAGAGTTCAAGTTTCACATCAGACATTCGTAGGCATGCTTGCCATGCAAGACCTGGGGCGGTATAGCAGTGAGATGGGTCTAACTTATAATTTTTTAAGCAGAATTGTCTGAAATTTTGAAAAATGTCTGCTAATAGTAATACATCACTTATAACATATAAATCATGGTAGTCACCCATAGTTTTTAAGTCAAATTCATTCCATACTTTTTGTGCATATTCATATTCAGTAGGGGTAATGTGCTCTTCTGTTAGATGGCTAAAAAAGCTTTCCTTACTAGGTAGAGAAGTATCATTAAATTTTTCAAAGTTATCCATATATTCATAGGGATAACAACCTTTGCGGAACATTAGATCCGCCTTATCTCCAAAATATTCCCTCGTGAGTTTTAACTCGCTTTTATCAATGCTTGACACTAATTTGTCAAGAGAGGCATTTAGGAATTGCAGTGAGTCAAGAAAACGTAATTTTCCGAGAGAAAATGAGATGAATTTTTCACTATTACTTGGAATACAAGTAATTTTTTTGTTCTTAATTTTTCCAAGACCTTGCATAATTAAATTCATGTCGTAATTTTTTAAGTTATGTATGTGGACGGGGATGTGGGTGGCCACCTGATATTTTAAATTACAATTATTGTGACTGGCTCCTCTGTAGGCTGATGTTAAATGGTCATGGTCCCTAACTTTATCACCTAGTAGTGGTTTATCACATATGTGACAAGATTCACTACTTTCAAAGTGAATTTTATCTTTATCAGTAAAAACCATAGGTTTTTTAACGTTTAGAATTTTTTGAATAGCTTCCTCTTCTTCTAAAAGCATAGTTAAAAATTTATCAACGCAATCTTTACCACGATAGATAACTGGTTTTTTAATCATTTTACCTTCGGCATTAACAATAACATATGCAAAACCGCAAGCTTCATGCATCGCTATAGTTGATGTGGAAGAGTGGTTGGGATTTGGTAGACATGTATTCGTTTTTAATAATATTGATTCGAAGTCAGCATAGATTGCAAATGGTACTGCTAAACCAAAATCATATTTATCAAAGGATAACCACTTGTTAGCTTCGGTAGGCATCTTGATTTTTTGTATCTTATGTTCCCTGCAATTCCCGACATGTGAGGTTAAGGTTTCCTGAGAGGCAAACCGGTGAAGACAATAATTGCAATAAAATGCTTTTCCGTCGTGTTTGGTTAAGTGCGATAGTAATCGACTTAAATCTCTAATCAAACAATAATGTTGATTTTCTTCATTAGATATAAGCAATAAATTAATGTGCTTATCACAATTTCGTTTTGTAATTCGAAGTGGAAAAACTTCTTTTTCATATCCAAATACATTTATGGAAATATTATTATTTCGTTCAAATTTTTCAATTTGGGAAATAGGTGTTGGAAAATCTATTCCAGTAGTGTCTACTTCCGACTCGAAACTTAAGTAGTTATTAACTCTGTTAGCATGGTGTTCCCTATCAATAGGATGTAAGGCTGCTAAAATGGACCAGAGAAAGCACTTATTGTCAGTATTCTGAATGTTTAGAATGCTTTTTGTCTTTAGAAGCTCCTTAGGAAGAGGAAGGTATGATGCCGCTCCTAGGGGGACGTATATGGCAGTGTTCACTTCAAGATGTAGTATTTCTTCAATTATCCATCCTGAACCTCGTCCCTCAAATTCGATAAATGAAGTTAGAATCTATAAAGGAACAAAAAAATAATATAGTTTTTATAGTATTAGCACTAGAGAGCATGTACTTAAATAGAGAAAATAAAGTTTATTATAATATTTTTAATCTACTGATTATTCAGTTTATTTAAAATCCTGATCTTACTAGTCATATAAATGAAATTTGAGTAATTTTTTCCACTCATATAAATGAAATTTGAGAAATTGTTTTTATTATAAAAAGTATCTTAATGAAATGATACTTTTGCACACGAGGTTCCAACAAGATTTTACAAGTATATGTAGAGAATTAAGGTTTTATAGTATAGACATTTACATTTTTATAAACGTTTTAAATAAATGTTTCTTACCTTTTCATTTGCATTTTCAATGTTCGGTGTTTCTCCGGAAAGAGTTGTATCACAATTTGATCTAAAGAAGGCCGTGCATTCTTCATTTTCAGTTTCCGAAATTTTTCTGGTGAACTTAACTTTCATATTTAGGTACCACTTGATACCATTATGATCAATAAGTTGAGTAATACTATTTATGAGGTCTGTATGCACACTTTGAAGAAAGGCTTCTGGGTCCTGACAATTCCTCTCACATGGATGAATAAATTGCGTTTCAAATGTGTTTAAGCTTCCTTTTTTGACTTTTGGTGAACGACGAGTTTTCTTTACAGGCCTTATTTTCTCCTCATCACGGGTTCTTTTCAGCGATTTCTTTTCATGAGATTGGACATGTAATTTTAACTTATCAAGTCGATTGAATGTCGCATTACAAGAGGAACACTTATGTTCAGCATTTCCATGAATTGTTCGTTCATGACGAAGTAAATTTTTACGATGCTTAAATTCCTTATTGCAGATAGTACAAGAAATATTGACTTGAACAGACTGAAACTTTTCTAAATCATTTGTTGATTGAAAATCCATAGAGTCTGAGGTATCCATTACTTCGATTTTAAGAGGCAGTAAAGTAAACGAGCGGCTTCTGCTGCGAATGAGCTGATATGAATCGAGTTCTTCTTTTTATAATCAAACGGTGACCTGATTACTCAGTATCCTTTCGCAAAAAACTTTGTATTCATACGCGTGAGGTAGAAAAAATAGTCCGATATGAATGAGAAGAAATGTATTAGTTTTAACTGATAACATATTAAAATTGAAATTTCGTTAACTATGAGTGAGAAAAAAAATCTTCTTAACTGGAATAATAATGATTAAAATACTTTTAAACAATTTTTAAGAGTATGTAAAGAATAGTATTCTTCGATAAAAACTTTATATTCATACGCGTTGGGTACAAAAAATAGTCTGATACGAGGAAAAAAAACTTTTAGTGTTTGGTTGATAGTGGTATAAAATTGAAATTTTGTTATCTAATCAATGGAAAAAAAACTTTTTATCTGAAATTATAATACTTTAATTACTTTTAAGCAAATCATAACGATAGGTAAAAACAGTATCCTTCTATAAAAACTATGTATTCATATATGTGAGATATAAAAAAACATTTCAATAAGAGAAAAAAAACTTTAAGTGTTATCTAAACATTAGTAAAAAAGTAGTGTTAGTTTTTAAATATATAGTATAATTTTTTAATTTTTATGAAGTTAAATATTTTTCAGTATAAAACATATGTATATGTAAACTAAGTAAAAAATAAATTGAACATACAATTTTCAGAAAGTTTGTGAGATTTAAATAGTTGATGAACAAAAAATTTCTTAGTTTTAAATGATAACAGTTTAAAAATTATTAAATAGATAAATTTTGTTATTTAATTAATGAAATAAGTCTAATTATTACAAAAAAAATGTGAGCATTTATTACAGAAAAAAAAACATCTATGTTATAATGAAATTACTCTAATTATTACAAAAAAGTGTGCATAATTACAGAAAAAAAAACATCTGTTATAATTCTTGAAAAAGTATTCAATTGTTTTAAGTAATACCACTTTCAGATCAAGTTCTCAGGTTAAATGCTCCTTGAAAAGAACTTATACCGATAAGAACAATCTTCCCTGCGGGTCAGAAAACAAGTAATATTAGTTGCATTTTTTACTAAGAATGTAGAAAATCAGGCTTCTCTTATCATAATCTAGAACAGAACGGCTTCGAATGCTTTCCTATGGTGCTATAAATGATATCTTGATTTCCAGATAAGGGGCGGAATGGCTGAACAGGTTCCTAATGGCTCCCCGATTTTGGAGTAGGGAGCCGAAAATGGTTTAACATGGGCGCCTATGGGCTCCCTGTGGCGCAGTACTGTCATATTTACCCTACTTTCAGAATACATATACTCAGAATTACCAACGCTGTGTATAATGTAGTTCCTGTGTTGGCTGACTTTGAATGTCGCCAATATTTCCCTTCTCCCAACTAAACTATTTGGCTTGGGACAAATCTTAAACACGTTTTATTTGGGAAATTCATCAATAAATCAGAGATTTAACAACTTATTTAGGCATTATTAATTTCACTTTCAGGACTGGGATAAGTTAAAGGGTCATCATAAACCTGAAGAGAAAGGATACTACACGCGATCCAAGCAACGCATTTTTGCCGCTCTCAAAAAACAAACTTTGATTAGAAAGCTGCCCAGCAAGAATAAGCTCATTGGTCGAGATGTATCAGCCCATGAGGGACGAGAGAAAAGAAATTAGGCGCAAGTTTACATCTGTGAATTTTATAATAATGACAACGCTGGTGTCATGGGCTTATTGAAAAATGAAACTATCATACCCATATCAGAATGGATTGGGTTGAAATGCAAAGCATATGCTCTTAAATACGGTAATAATATTAAAAAGACTGCTAAAGGGGTTAAGGCTGCAGCACTACAAACTTTAACTTTTGATCATTATAAAAATGTTTTGAGAAAAGATAGTATTTTAAGACATATTCAGCACAACACATTACCTAAAAAACGTATGATGAATACATTGTTCAAAATAAAATTAGTCTTAGTAATTTCTATGATAAAAGATATTTGGTTTTCGAATAACGATAGCTTGCCCTTGGGGCATTATAAAATAGCTAATGGGATTGACTCGTCTCCTTGTACAACCGACCAGGAATGAAAAAGGACCTTTTTTACTAAAAACTTTTTGTGGTGGTGGTATACATTTTAACTTGATTTATTAGTTATGTAGTGTATTACTTGTAACGGTATTATATACATTGTAATTAAAAAATTTGGATTTTTAAGCTTTGGTGGTGGTATATATTTTGTATTGCTTTGTAGTGAATCTAAGTTTATTCATTGCGAATGTATTGTTTCTTTTGTAGTGATTTTTATATGAATTGTGGTTAATTTTTTAATTTTTTAACTTAGGTGGTGGTATATATTTTTTATTCCAGTGGAACTTAATTTTATTCATTGCTAATGTAGTGTTTCTTTTGTAATGATTTTATATGCAGTGTAATTAAAAAATTATGATTTTGTGCTAATAAATATTTTGATCTGCATTTTTCTGTTTTTGCTTTTTTAGATAAGAAAGCATACTTATTTTTCTACATACTTTCCACGGCATCATTGGGAATGAGTTCATCGTTAATTACAAGATAGCTCACATGGTCTGCACACTTTAACACGGTCTTACTTACTATTAATTTTTTTTATTTACAAAATGCTTTAGTTATGGACAATCTAAGACTATCCTCCTCAAGAGAAGTGGTTTTCTCTACAACAGCAGTTAAAATATAATACTTTATATTACATTATAGGGTAAAATTACAACTTTCAAGATTCTTCAGCAACTAGGTGTAAGTTTACTTTTACATGCTGTTTTGAAATATGTGTGGTTATGAAATATTTATTTATAGAATGCTTTAGTTGAAACTAGAGTTATCCACCACAACATATACAAGTTCATGGAACTCCAGTTAAATTGTTGGTAAATAATTATCTTTTGTTATCGTTGGCTAAGAACAACATTAATATCACTTGATAACTATTCAAACTAATTGACAGGAGGCTAATGTCAAATGAAGAAGCATTGGGGAATCAGGAGCTTAACTCGAGTTGCAGGACTTTTAAGGTAAATAAATGTTGGATCTTAATTTCCTTTTTCAAGTTTGCGTGTTACATCACGCCATGCTTCCATCATTTGACATCCAACGACATCCAACATTTATTTAAGGTTTATTCAAGACCGGAGAACCACTGATACAGGAAGCAGTTACAGATGAAGAAAATAATAAGTGGATTATGGCTCCTGGCGACACCACTTTAAAAAAAAACGCGCCGTATTGTTACCTCTGGGGTGGTGTGGAAATGCAATTGGGTCTAAAAATTGTAACTAAAAGTGTAAATCAAAAACTTTAAGGTGTAACTATCACTAAAATATATGTTTTTATTTCAGAATAATGTTTGCCATTCTACTAGGACTATGGTGGGAATTCAGAGAGGAGAGATTTCGTTGTCCTTTATGCCCCCCATCATCACCGACTGTGTTCCTCAACAACATCCACAAACACCTGAGCAAACAGCATAAGGATTTCGATGTCATGAATCTATGTACATATTGTCTGTATCGAGGCAAGCCAAATAAAAAAACATTCCATTTTCTGATCAGATAACTCAATCTCAATGCCATCATTTAATTTTATGTCTCCGGCAACTACTAAAAAATAATAAAATAAACCCAGACACAAAATGCACCCACCGTATACAACACTCACGTAGTACCAGTTGCTTATACAACTGCGTACGCCGAGCCATTGGAAAAAATATGCTGGAAACCGAAATCACATTTATGCAATTTAAAAATCAAAGAATCTTCCCTCGTGACTGGAGACGCTACCCAGACAGACTCGACTTCAATATAGAAGATATCGAACTGACTGAAAAAGGTAGCTATAACGTCTTCAATACCACTTAAAACACGTTGAAATGGGAGGATAAAGAAAAAAACTCAAATATTCATATCACATAACAAATAGAACAGCAGACAAACCTGAAACATAGTATTGAATGCATATCACTAAAATTTTGTTTTCTTTTACAGAAAAGGAGGAGGCGAACGAAGTATTACCCCAAAGAGAGACAACATGTGACGACGTCTCATTGAACGATGTATATCATACATACAACAACTATATGGCAGAATAAATATTAAACTCCATACATATGACTAAAACAAACCAGCTACTAAAATTAACTTTGTAAAGTATTATGTACAGCAATAAAAGTTATAAAAACAACAAAAATGTCTTTCTTGCATATAACACACCTATCAACAAAAACAGGTAACTTGTCTTTGCATTCCAGATAAATCTAATGTTAAATTTTTTATAAAAAGAAATAAATGCAGTTTTAAAAGTTTTTTTGTTTAACAATTAACTATTTAAAAAAAAACTTTGAATAACATATTTTTAAAAAAAAACTTGCAACTATTTAAAAAAAATTAAAAACCTTTCTTTAAAAACTTGTCGAAGGACATTATACAGGCCCCGTCATGTTGAATGGCGCTATATACATCCCCTCAAGTCAAATGACGCTATACAGCTCCGATCAATGTATTACTACTTGTGGATCAGCGTCTAATTTGGAGATATAATAATATATATTTGTGCAAAGGACGATTATCATTTGGTGTAATAAATACTTCCCATATAATAACAGTGGGATATTCTCCAGTTGATATATATACAGCACCTTTTAATTTTTATCAAAACCATTATCTACCCGAGTCTACAAGATTATTAAAAAAAGTGAACTCGAGCCTTTTAAAACTTATCAAATTAAAAATTCCTTTTTATCAATATCTAAAAGTATTTGTTTATTTGAACTTCAACCAATTGATACATCAGTAGTACAAGATGTCTCATCGGAACCTCAATTTACATTACCAGCTGTCTCATCGGAACCCCAATTTATACTACCAAATGACTCGTTGAATTTACCAGATGTCTCATTGGAATCTCACTTCATATTAACAGATGTCTCATTGAATGTACCAGGTGAGTAGTGTATAGAATTAGCACTCTGTATCAAACCCTTGGGGGTATGGTAGCACTCTGTATCACCTCTGTGAAATAGGGTAGCACTCTGTATCACAAGGACACAATGGGAAAACTGTGGAACCATCTGTGAAACAAAATCAACACCTAAGTGTGTGTGTGGAAAAATTAATGAATTAAATATCTGAACTTAAATAATCAACTGGGTGATAGTGAGCGCTAAATAATAAAACCGCAATATGTATCTTGGATCAAATAGCCTCTCTATTTCTTAATCGCCCTCCAGGGTCGAAAACATATGAAGAGTACACGGGAAGAAGCGATTGATTTATTAGGCGGACGGCCACAACTGCCTGCTTGGCGGCATAAAACCGGTTTCTCTCCTTCTTCGCTTGGTCCAAGCGTCGGGATCGCCAATCGCCTGAACTTGGTAGCTAGGAACCACCGAGATAGTACTACACTGGCATATCACGTGACCTACAACACTGACTTCATTGCTTGCGCGTCCCGTCGATAGCATTGGAGGTCACGTGATCTGCCACTATATTACTTTAAATATGATATCTACGGTAGGAACTGGTTTCCTTACACAAGTTTAGGCGATCACTCGCTATCATCACCAAAGTGGCCTGCTAAGGAAACTTCTCTGAAAAATCAATCGGTTTTTCCCGTGTACTCTTCATTTTGTAATAATTATTCACTCCGTGAGAAAGAACCGCGGAGTTGGTTACATGACCTAGACGGTTAAAGCAACGATGAGGTGGAAGAGTGGTTGTGCCTTTTGTCGTTCAAATTAGAGGAGGAAATTACTTCTCATATTTATTCTGCCCCTTACTCAACCGAGGAGGATATAACGCGCCGCGAGTGATTAAGTAATTGTCAGCAATTCTCTTATCAAGGAAGAAGGGTGCCCCGCTTATTTCCTCTGTTCCCAGTATAGGACCCCCCCCCCACGCCAACGCTTATATAAAGTAATCACCATTGATTAACTTACGACGTGGCGAGTATCATGAGATGATCGCACCATACTAGTCATCGAAAACAATGAAAAAACAATTAACGGAGTAACAAGCAATGGCACCCTACGCATGTGTGGGAAGTTTCATATAAAACCCTTGGCGACATTGAAATCGTTGCATTTTAACTTTCAGGTTTTCATAGAGTGCACGTTGGATATACTTATCAACATGGAAAGCGGTGAGTTTGCTTTAATGGTGTTCTATCTAAGGGTATGGAAAAAACCATCTCCCCTCACGTTGTTGCTTTCCCGAAACAATCCGTAACCGACGGGGTGTTGGTTATACTGCCGTACAGTGATGAAGTTTAAAATGCCTCTCGCTTCCTCTTCCGCATAAAATATTTTTTCAGTTTAAAATAGGATTTCTTGTTAACCCTCTGAGCGATCTTATGTTTTTTTAATATTCATGGTGATGAAAAGTTTCACTTAATTATAGTTATTATTTCTAAAGCTAAGATATTTATGCAGGGGGTGTCTTGAATAATGTAAGATATGGGGTGGGTTAGGAAACTTTCTCATTTCTAAAGCTAAGATATTTATGCAGGGTATGTCTTGAAAACTAAAATAATGTTTTTTTTTTTAATTATGTGTGCTCCCTAAAAGCCCGGTAGTCGGATGCGAGGGTAAACACACTCATTTCTCCCTCTCAGAGGGTGAGCCATTACTTTTTCAACATCATTATTTCTCTTGTGCCCTGTAGAGATGCATTGTGCCCGTTCCAGCCCTGCCATGTCTGGTAAGCATTTTCCAAACTTATTTACCGATAATCCAGTCAACTGGTTTTCCAGCAAGGCACGTAATTTTAATAAAGCATAGATGAGGCATTTTGTAACCATCTATTTGCAGAAATATATTTTTTAATTCTCATTTTAATTTAAAATATCATAGTTTGAAAATAACTTTCCGCTTCAGCGAATTTACTTCTCTATGGATCGTGCTTTCGACAATCGAAGACAACTAATTTTAAGGACTTCGTTCCTCTTAAACGAAAGATGAAATCCTCGGCGGGGTAAGCAAAAAGGGCAAACGTTCGTTGCAAGTCGATCTCAACCTAGGTGAAGCCGCAGTACCCAGGGTAGCACTCCCCCCTACTCCATCTACCTGGGCGCAGACATCCTCCTAGAAGTCAAGCCGTTCAAAAAAGAATACTACCTGGGCTTTTCGAAGAACATCGACGGAGACGTTAAAAATCGCTTCAATGTCAACGTCAAAATGATAGGCACATTGAAGCGAGCCATCGATGCAATAATTGAGCATCTTGAAGCAAACAATTTCGTAATGCAAGTGATTATGCACGCTGCCATCCACCATGTTTACTTTTGAGCTCTTCCGATCAGCATTCCGAGGCTACCTCCGTAGTCTTCGGTGCAGCGTAAATTACTCGGACGTAGAGCGCTTACACTCTGATATTAGGGAGGACATTTTCAATGTACTCAATACGCCTAGTTATATGCCTATCTGTTGTCTTTTCAAAATTCATCGATCACGAAGAACTCACACAGACTTTTTACTTTAATTCGAATACAGCGCGAATCCTCTCGCCTTACGAGATTTACCCCGCTGTAGATAGAGCCTTTGATGTTATTAAAAATGTCATAGAAAACTTCCTTCACAATGGGAGCAATTGGGTAGTAAAAAGCATTCAGTTTCTAGACCTCCACATCGGGAACTATGTGGCCATGGGGGGCGGATGTGGGTCCATTTCGCTGCCGCCGCGTCTCAAAAACAAAAATGCCTTATTAAACATAAAATGTAATAACAATATGTGCTTTCTGTACTGCATACTTGCCAAATTGTATCCAGTTGTTGCCAATTCTAATAGACCATCGCGATATGAGCGTTATTTAGCTAACCTAGAATACAGTTTTCTGAAATTCCCCGTAACGATCGATCAAATAGCGAAATTCGCGAAACGAAACAAACTGCAAATAAACGTTTATGGATACGCGTCTGACATCTATCCCATAAATGAAAAGTAAAAATGTTGGTAAAAAAGTAAACTTATTAGTGTTTAAAAACCATTATTTTCTTATCAGAAATTTCAATCGTTTGTTAAAGTCAAATAGTTACTAACGCCATTTTTGTGATAACTGTCTATGTGGCTTCCAAATGAAGACCACCTTACTACACCACCGAGAATTTTGTGAGAAAAATGCCCCTCAAAAAATAACTATGCCGCCAAAAGAAAAAAGTGGAGTCCAATTTACGAATGTACATAAAATGCTGTATCACCCATTCGTTGTCTATTCTGTCGAGAGCATGCTCCTTCCCGTATCCAACGTCATGCAACACCCAGCTAAATCGGTTTCAACCCTCATTGAAAAGCACGTCCCCTACACGTATTTTCTGGTAGTCTTGGATATTGGCGACACTATCATTTTTCAAAAATGCTACCAAGGGTGGGACGTTATTAGAAACTTTCCCTCGGTCCTTAAAAAACTCACAAAGAAATTAATTGCCAAAATGCATGACGTTGCACCCATGCGAGGGAAAATTCCGGGTAACAATTCCGTGTGCCATATTTGCGAAGAACCGTTCCTAACCGTACAAATTTATATTTTTAAATAAATAAATTTTAAAATTTTATTTTTTTAAGGAGGAAGTCTTGGACCTGAGAGTGAGCCCGGAAACAAATATTAGAAATATTTGTCCCAAGGTAAATAATAAAATACTTGACTATTGATGACTTTTATTTCCATTATTAATGTAATCTAAAATTACCCAATTACAATCTGGATAAATTAGTAAAGCGTAAAAATATAAAAATTCCATGCAGGTAATATTATACTCTATAGTCTATAGTATTGCTCAAAAAATAATTCAAAGAAAATTTTTCAATTTCTTTAATAATATCATTTTTCTCAGTTTGATTAATTAATGGAAAAGTGATATATTCAACGTCAAGAGATAAGGGCGTTATTTCTTCAGACAGTTCAACGCAGTTATTAAATAAAAGAAAATTCTGGGATATACATTTCTTTACATTTAAACTTCTTTACTTTTTAAAAGACATTTCAACGCAGTTATTAAAAAAAAGAAAATAATGATAAATTCAAAGAAATGCAAAAAATGAGCGCGTTCTTCGAATATGATTTAATGTTAAACAACCCATACGTTACACTCAATTACATCTTTTCGTTATCAAAAAAAATTGTATTCCTTAACCCATCCAATACGAGTTGGCTAAACTGTCTCATTGGACAGCAAAATTCAATGAATCACTACTTGCAAATACATAGAATGTGGAAAGAATACCAAAAAAACAATCAATGATAGAGAATCCATAAAAAAGGAAATAACAGAAGAACAACTTCTAGATTTAATAACAGAAAGAGAAATCGAACTAAATGAACCTATTTTAAAACTAATAGAAAGATACAATGACACTAAAAATGAATGCATGGATCCCGAAACGTCATTCGCGATCATGAAAATGTGGTCAAACCACCAAAACATAGACCTCAGACAATTCGTGAAAAACATACTGATAGTTTGCGACAATAGAAAACCAGATAGAAATGGATCAATACTAAGCGGAGAACTTAACGCTGGAAAATCATACATCGTACGAAGTATACTAAGGGCAGCTAAACATTACGGCGCATTATACAATTGCTATTCCGAAAAAAAGTCTTTCTTCCGAAACTGCTTCAACAAAAGATTAATAGTTATAGACAGACCGTACTTTGTTATAAATGAACTTAAAATACTCCTGAAAGGCACAGAACAATTCGTTGACACAGAAGAATCAAAAGCAAATTATTTAAGACCTACTCCAGTAATCATCACTAGCCAACATCCTGTTTGGTACGTGTTCCCAAAATCACAACCGGAAATCATGAAACACATAGTTGCCTGTTACAATGACCTAATAGAAGAGCCTCAGATGTAAAGGAGATGCGCCCTGCACTGCCCCATGTCGGGACCATGGAGGAAGGCAGGTACACTGATAGCTATGAATTCAGATTCAGGAAGGAAGTATTCTGAATGAAGTCCACAGAACGGGGACTAAAACTTACACCATTATTTCTCTCTTCTTCTTTTTTTTTAAGGAATTTGCTTGCGAATGCAATCCTCGCGTCCTCACTGCCTTCACGGATCAGGCAGGAAGGGAGAGAAGGGGGGTATTCAAACTCTTTCCTACAATAATCACGTGGGGCTTATAGATGAATTACGTCATACAGATGGGGGGGGGGCATTACGTCATACACATGAAAAATAAATACCTCCGGATTGGAACAATAGATGGCAGCACTGTCCTACAATAATCACGTGGGGCTTATAGATGAATTGCGTCATACAGATGGGGAGACATTACGTCATACACATGAAAAATAAATACCTCCGGATTGGAACAATAGATGGCAGCACTGAAATAAAAACAAAGAATACCTACAATCGGTTCACGATTGGAACAACAGATGGCATCACTGCATTCTATTTTGAATTAACACGTAAAGGATGATTGGTCGACACTATATAGGTCAATACCAAACGACATTCCACACATTCATAAAACACATCACAAATTACGATAAGATTCAAAAAGAAACGTCATACAGACAATACAGTGCATTCTAAAACAGTAGATGGCAGCACTGATAAGCATTCTATTAACTACTTCAGGTCAACGGCTTTTTTCATCATTCGCTTTATCCACGCAAGCACTCTCACTCTGACAATCGCATAAAAATGAGATCATACCGGCTCACTTTCTCGCTGAAAAACGATTCACATTTAAAAGAAATAATGAACAAACACTTCAAATCGTACAACATAGTAATAACGGAACACGACAACGAAAGATGCAACACGCTGAAACCGAAGCATTACCACGGAATAATCGTCTACATGAAACCGATAAACAGAAAATTGTACAGACTCAAAGAACTATGCATCGACTTTTACATGGAAAGGATCAACAATCAATTGAGATACGCCTGTTACCTGCTGAAACCACCAAAAAAAAAAATATTCAGAAAATACCGAGACGAGAACTTTGAAAAACTGATCGAACAAGCAAGAGAAGAATTGTTTCTACATGAAATGTAATTTATATTTGTATTAAAATAAAAAGTCCATTATAAAATGCATTCGCACTCGGACACCTATATATGAAAAAAATGACTTTGATTACCCGACCACCAACCCCTTGTGAAAAACCGGAAAAAAGACTTTAAAAAAAAACCCTTTTCCTTTTTTCTTTTTCATTTTCATCAAAATGGGAAGATAATTCCGAGACGGAGTGGGATTCGAACCCACGTTAGCAATTATATATCAACTAATTGCCAGTCCTAAGACCACTAGACGACCCGTTTCAATGAAAATCTACCAAAATTAAATATATATCAGAGTCAAAACAGAACACACAACGCAATTCTTACTGATGCTTTTTCGCCCACAGGCGAGCACGTACAACACCCACCGAGGTGAAGAAACTGGATGTGACGCACGAGAAGGAAAATAACAACGAAAGCTGCATGACACCCGTTCAAATTGATGATAAGGAATATCTTAAAAAAAACATTAGTTCGATGAACTCCGACTTAAAACTAACACGCAACACACTCAAGGGATCACTAGACTTTGTAATAACAATGTGGACTACACTTCGTCTGCTCGGAATGGTAAACTACATGTCAAACTCCGAACTGAAACTATTACAAAGGTGAAACAAACACGCAAGGGTCAGAAAATGTAAAATATAAACACTGGGACACGTGATCAATAAAATACTATTAAACCGGCAACCCTAAAGGACGTGGGATTACAATACGAGCCAATTCTAAAAAATGTGAATCAAAGTTATATACTATGTGTCAACACTTATATATGAAAAAGATATATATTGTGTGAGCATGGCAACCCAAAAGGTCACTGGCATTACACTCAAACCATGGCAAACACCCAGTGGAATACACCATTGAAACGAGTCATTGTTAAAAAAAGGTCTACTAATATATGGCAACCCTAAAAGTCCATTGAATTAGTGTAAGCAATCGCCAAGAGGGCACTAAATTGCAAGGGTTACCATATTGCAAATATCGCCAAGAAGACTGCAGCAAAAAAAAACATTAGATGAAGGAAAAAGCGTAAGAGGCAATCCTGGAATCCTCACTGCCTACAACACTCGAGAAAATTTAAAAGTTTGAGAAAAGGTGGACATCGCTAGATGGCCCTTCTTTCCTTACGGCCCCCTCAATGCTAACCTGCAGGACACAGGTGCTCTGCCCGTGGCTACTCTGATGGAGAACCTCTGTCCTGCAGGTTAGCATTGAGGGGGCCGTAAGGAAAGAAGTGCCATCTAGCGATGTTAGCATTTTGAAGTTTAAGGATGGATGTTTGGGTTTTATGGCGCAAGGGCATCTAAGGCCATACTGCGCCAAACACTAGGTACAATTTTAAAGCAAGTCTAACAAATCCATAAAAGCAACACAAAACATTTAAAAACGATTCAACATCTAAAATCAAACACAAGGATTTTCAAATAAAGGTTTAGATGGTAATTAAAAGCAGTACATAACACTTAAAAACAGTGAAACATTTAAATCAAAGAATAAAAGCCAATATCAAATAAAAAGGAAAACAAGGCATGATATGGGGGACGTGATAGAATGTCATGGATAGATGGATACAACATGTTAAAATGTTTAAGCCTGCTCAGAGAAAAAGCTGGACAGTCAACTAAAATATGGTGAACACTTAGTGGAACATCACACATGGCACAAATAGGCTGGTCTTTTGCCAGCAAAAGATGCACATGTGTGAGTCTAGTATGCCCTATCAGGAGGCGTGCCAGCACTACCTCCTGCCTTCTGCTCGGTAATGGTAAAAATGGCCAGGTTATTGATTGTGATAGATTATGAAATTTATTTTCAGTTTCAAGGTCCCATTCATTTTGCCAAACTATTTTGATTGCATGGGCACAAGCCAGCCTGGCATCGGGCAGATTGAGGGGGGCGCCGCTGCTTTGACACGCCATCTTCGCAGCGCGGTCCGCCTCCTCATTGCCCGGAATACCAACATGGCCCGGCACCCAGCAGAAACTAATTTTGAAACTATTGTGTTTGAGTTTAAAAAGAAGCTTAACAACTATTGAGATTAATGGGTGGGATTTATATGAGAAGTTCCTGAGGGCATCTAAAACACTTTTTGAGTCTGAATAGATTATCCATGATTTCAAATTTTGATCTGCTATGTGATGGAGGGCTACATAAATTGAATATATTTCTGAAGTAAAAACCGAGCAAGAAGGATTAAGTGTTTCTGCTATTGTTATGTCATCAAAAACTGCCGCAGACCCAACATGTGTGAGAGACTTAGAACCATCGGTAAATACTGGTTTAGAAGAGAAATTAAAAAAAACGGTGCTCATTAAAAATTTGTAAGAAGGCAGAGTCGGGCAATGATGACTTTTTAAAATTAATGATATTATGAATATGTACAGGTGATTCTTCCCAAGGTGAAAAATTGTCATTAAAATTAAAAACCCTAAAATCATCAAGATCTAGATCATCCAAGAGCTCTTTAATTCGAATGGAGAATGTGGGAATAAATGACTTTTTAACAGAAAAGAACTGCTGGAATTTCGGATTTAAAATTTGGGGATATAGGGGGTGATTATAGTTACTTTTGATATTGAAGTAAGCAGCTAATGAAAGTTTCTCCCGACGATGCTGCAGAGATGGCTCCTGGCACAGAACGTATAGGCTTTGTACAGGAGATGTACGAAAAGCCCCAGAAGCCAATCTCAGACCCTGGTGATGAACGGTGTCTAAATACTTGAGGGCCGATTTTCTGGCAGAACCATAGGCAGCGACACCGTAATCAAGCTTCGATCTTATCAAAGCACGGTAAATCCTCAGCATAGATGTTGTATCAGCACCATATGTTGTGTTGCATAACACTTTCAATATGTTCAACGACTTATTGCATTTCTGCCGTAGATGTTGAATGTGTGGCAAGAAGGTGAGCTTCCTGTCAAAAAAAGATACCCAGAAATTTTGCCTCTGATCTAACAGGCAGAGCCACACCATTTAAAGTAATTTCTGGGTCAGGATGCAGTCCACGCTTCCGGCAGAAATGCATGCAGATTGTTTTCTGGTTTGAAATAACAAAACCATTATGATTCGTCCAATCCGTGATCTTGCGGATTGCAATCTGCAGCTGTCTCTCTACTGTGCTCATGTTAGTCGAAGCACAGGAGATCTGAAAGTCGTCCACAAACAAAGTGCCATGGACAGCTGGTGGAAGCTGCTCGACTATTCCATTGATTTTTAATATGAACAACACCACACTGAGGACGCTGCCTTGAGGGACACCTTCTCGTTGGTAAAAGTCTCGTGACAGAGTGGATCCGACACGAACTTGAAAAACACGGGTCTTAAGGAAATTCTGAATGAAGACTGGTAAATTACCACGAAAACCAAGATGGTGTAGGTCTTTCAGAATTCCGTACCTCCATGTTCGATCATAAGCCTTCTCCATGTCAAAAAATATGGAGACGAGGTGCTGATTACGAACAAAGGCTTCACGAATGGAGGTTTCCAGAAGCAAGATATTGTCTACAGTGCTTCTATGGTGTCGGAAACCACTCTGAAATGGGGAGAAGGCCCCTTTTTCTTCTAAGCAATAGACGAGGCGGGCATTGACCATCCGTTCCATCAGTTTACACAGGCAACTCGTCAGGGCAATAGGACGGTAGTTACCAGCATCTTGAGGGTCTTTTCCTGGCTTAGCAATAGGGATGATAATTGCTCTTTGCCAGGAAGTCGGGAAAACCTTTTCATTCCAGATTCTATTGTAAAGTTTTAAAAGGGTTTGTAGGCTATTGTTATTTAGGTGTTGCAACATTTCATTATGAATTTTATCATGACCGGGGGCTGAAGGGTGGCATTTTTTTAAGGCATACTGTAGCTCTTTTAGGGTGAAATTGCAATTATAACCATTAACCCGAAAAGGTGCAAAGTTTAATTTTAAAAGCTCTTCTTGACGTTTAATCTTTAAAAAATCAGCATTGTAGTTGGTACCATTGGAGACAGCTGAAAAGGCTGCTCCGAGCTGATCTGCAATATCTTTTTGGGAAGTAATTAAAACACCATTATTCTTTAGAATAGATAGCGGCTGTGCGTCAGCGTAACGACCCGAAATTCTTTTAACTTTCTTCCATACTGTTTTTGATGTTACGTGACCACGGATAGTATTGAGGTATTGCTGCCAAGATGACCTTTGGCTTTCGCGTCGTATCCTACGGGCCTGGGACCGAGCCCTTTTAAATTCAATAAGATTTTCCTCCGTAGGATAGCGACGGAAAATACCCCAAGCACGCTTCTTTTGTTTTTCAGCCCGTGAACAGTCGTGGTTCCACCAAGGCTTAGGAGATTTTGGAAGTCTGCCTTGTGTCATAGGAATAGATATGACAGCAGCATTCAAAATAGTTTCCGTAATGACATTAACAGCCGAGTCAATATCGCCAGTCTCAACCATGTCGTCCGTCAACTCAGCAAGGGTTGAAAAAATATCCCATTTTGCTATATTAAATTTAAATTTTTTTGGTCTTTCGTGCTGAGGTGGTGGGCTCCTCGATGTTAGAATGATTGGAAAGTGATCACTGTCATACAGGTTACTTCCAACCCCGAAAGACCAGTCTAAAGAGAGTGACGGCGAGCAAATGGCGAGGTCGACAGTATGGAATGTCCTCGAAGGCAGATGAAACAGAGTAGGACTTCCATCATTAATTAGAAACAGATTTTGCCCGTATATCAGCTGTTCCAATACTGATCCTCGACTGTTATGTTCACTACTGCCCCACATTGGGTGGTGGCCATTAAAGTCACCCATGATAAAGAAAGGGGCAGGTAGCTGCTTAACTAGATTTTCCAAATCTCCTACATTCGCAACATGGTTTGGTGGTAAATATATGCAGCAGATGGTAACAAGGTGGGAAAATTGAATTTGAATGGCAATGGCTTGTAGATTAGTATTGATGTTCAAAACACTGGTGGGCAATCGGTTTGAATAAACAATTGCAACTCCACCACAAGCCCTTCCACCGTCTGAGTAGTCTTTTCTTAAAATTTCACAAGATGTTAATTTTGTGATATCGCCTGCTTTTAGAAATGTTTCCTGCAGGCAGACTACATCAGGTGCATATTTATCCATGATTGCCTTGACACCGTCTTTATTCTGTCGGAAACCACGACAATTCCACGAGACTATTCGGGTCATTTAGGGAAGTTAATCGGTGGATGTTTCGTTACCGATTTATCTAGAGGCCTCAGATGTTGTGGCGCCTCTAGTCCCGTCTCAACGTCCATTTCTGGGGAGTCGGAGGAGTCAGAGCTAGTAAGAGTTTTATTGTTTAATGACCTACTTCTAGATTTTGTTTTTTGCTTTTTATTACATTTTTCCAAACGCTTCACTGTTACAGGGGATTTACTTAATCTTGAGTGTTTCAGTGTACTAGAATTTACTGTTTTTACTGTAGTATTGCTGGGTTGAGTTTGTGAACTGGATGATGATGTAGTATTTTTAGTTACAGAAGTTGTTGTTGCTATTGTACTGATGGATTTAGAGTCTTGAAGGAATTGTTCTCTAAATATATTGCATTGAATGGCTATTGAAGATGTAGTTACTTTAGTGGCAGAACCATATGATAGATTACGTTTAGGAGTAGTTATTGAAAGTTGGGCGCGAGCTTCTTGGTAGGATACGTTTTTGGTCACTTTAATATATTGTATTTCTTTCTCCTCTTTCCACCTTGGACAACCCCTAAAGTTGGCAGTGTGGTCGCCTTCACAGTTTAGACATTTTGGTGGGAGCTGACAAGAGGAGAAAGAGTGGCCTTTCTCAGAACAGTTAGAACAATACTCATCTGGAGACCTGCATGTTGCTTTTGTATGGCCATACCTTTGGCAATGGAAACAGCGCAAAGGGTTTGGGATATAGGGACGGACAGGACAGTTCAGATAACCAGCTATTATGTGTTTTGGTAAAGTGGGTGTGCTGAAAGTCAAAATTACATGCTGGGTATTAACTATGTCATTTCCTTTTTTTATTGATATTCGTTTTACTTGTACTACATTTTGTTCTTTTAAGCCTTCAAGTATTTCTGATTCAGAGACATTAAGTAGATCTTTTTCTGAGATAACGCCACGGCAAGAGTTGAGAGTGTTGTGAGGTGTTACAGTAATAGGGATATTGCATAGAAGTTTTGAGTTTAAGAACGATCTTGACTGAATATGGGTGTTAGTTTCTATTAGTAGGTCCCCAGATTTTAGTTTTTTAACAGTTTTAGGATTTCCTCCGATACCATGTAGTCCCTTTTGAATAGCAAATGGCGAAACTTGAGCAAGCTGTTGTGCTGTCGAACTGATGACTAGAAATTTAGGGTACTTTATGTTGAGGTCTGTATAAATTTTTGATTTGTCATATTCTGGTGTTAGTATTGGCGGACTTGACCCCCCGCCAGGGTATTGATTGAGAGCCATAATTAATAGAGAAGGGGTTCATCCCCGTAGTCCACAGGTAGCTCCGGTTACCCTTTCTCACCCACCTACTGCAGCTACGCCGGAGTGGCCGGGATACGGCAGGGGCTTACCAGCTCTGGGCAACTTAAAATAATAATGGTGCGAACTGTCGCAAATAAAAACATAAGCCCAGCCTTTGGCAGTGTCCCTAGGCAGTACTACGGAGACATAGCGTTACGGGTTCGGGATGTGGATCCGCACTGGGCATCCCTAGCCGCAAAACTAACCCTTTTCCGGAGCGAAAATCCAAATGGCAGTGGTGTCCGGCAGCTCAAACGCCGGACAGCAGTGCCATTAGGCGAGCCGATTGCCAGGGGCGGGCTCCCCCCTGGCACCCGTCAACCAGTGAAGCATGGACCAAAGGGCACGCAACAGTGGCCTCAGGAAACTAACACCTGTCCTATGGGAGGCCACTGCAGGAACCCCAGGACTCCACTTTCCCCCGGTTCAGCCGGTCGCAGCACACGGCAAACGTGCTGGTCGGAAATGTCCGACAACAATGAAAAAATAAGAAAACAAATATTTAAAGGTCCAAATAAAAGCAGTTCACTTGGTATTTATAAAGATGTAAATTAAAATAGAAATATAAAATAAGCAAAAGAGAATAAAAAATTGAACTCAGCCAAAATAAACAACGCACGAAATATAGGTTACGGATAAAGTCTGACCTAAAACATTCTTCTGTAACTAAGATTAAAACAGGAAAGAAAACCAGAATCAACACAAAACTGGACCTTTGCAGGGAGGAAAGACAGAAGAATGCAAAGGCCCAGCTAGGGAACCTCGGGGTCGCCACTCCCGTGCTCACAAGAAGTGAGCTCCCTGAGAGGCTAGGGACCTCGGGGTTGCCACACCCGTACCCACCGAAGTGGGCCCCCTGAGGGGTTTGAAGTTTAAGACCCGTCGACAATGTGGCAGCTTTGGACTCCTCCAAGGACTATTGGATAGCCCATCTAATGCAAGTCATGGCTTACGTTTCGCACATTACCGGCGATGGAGATCGCATCTACCACAAGCCGTTGGACCAAAACACTTTCATCAAAGGCAAAGGACTCGAACATCTCAAGTTTTGCCTTCATGCCGTCCTCGGAGAGGTGCCGTTCGACTCGCGGCAACTCGACCGCACTTGGGATTCCATCGGCCGTCGTCTGAGAAGAGATCCGTCTCGGTGTTTGAGCAACTCCAACGTCTGTTTGCTGTTCAAGCTCCACAACATGTTTCTGGTCAAGAAGGGGTTCACTTTCGGCAATTGGTTGGTGGCCAAAGACGAGCAGCACGTCATCCAGACGTCCAATGCGGCCATGCTCTGCTTCGTGCTGCCCAAGAATTCCCTGATCCCTGTCCAGGAGAAAATGAGGCGCCATTTGCCGGAGAATTATCAAGTGTTTTACGACCGATACCTACCTCGTTCCCCAAAACACCCGATACGTGTTGGTGGCCGTCCAAAAGACCATCTTTGCTTTGGACGTCATCTCTTCGGAATATCTTTTCCAAGGAGCTACCCCATTCGATGCCTGCAGACGATATTGCACGCAGCAGGCGGAATACAACGTGCCACCTCCGACACCCTGCCAATCTCCCGAACCGGTGATGCCGCCCTGCCCATCGACGATGATGCCGCCGCCCTGCCCATCTACCGAATCGACGATGATGCCACCGCCACACTGCCGAGTCCCTCCAAAGAAACGTAAATCACCTTGGAGGAGTTATAAAATTCCCAAAAAAATTGTTCTCCACAACCCATTCCAGCCTCAGAACACACTCCTCCAACAAAGATGCCAGCCCAGCCTGAAATCGTGCCGCTGCCAGAAAATAATGTCCCTCCACTACACCAAGACCCTCAATTTGTGCCCGAAATGGATTTCAATAGCCTGGTAGAAGAAGAACCATCGGAAAAAAGTGTGGCAGACTTTGTCGACAACTTTTTTTCAAACATATCTTTTGGCGACGATCCATTTGAAAAATCCTCCAACCCAGATCTGGACATTTTAGATCAACCATCAAATTTAATTTTAAACCCGGCTCCTAGCAAAACAATATTTGGTAACCCAAAAGACTTTTCACCCGTCCAACAAATTTTTTACAAAGAGCAAGAGGCACCTATAGATTATTCAATGAAATAAATGTATGTTTAAAAAATAGTGTTTTGATTGAAACACCCTTAAAAAATGGGGCAAAGGATGCATTCGATGCATCCTTTGCCCCATTTTTTTGGTAAAGTGTAAATGCCAACGTTGGTGCAGAGAAACAAGGAGACGGCCTTAAAAAAAACTCTTGAAACGCATGTACCACGAGATTGGCCATCAAAGTCTGGGGGGAGGGGGAACTTTTACCGAGAGATTCCATCAGAGCCTTTTTCATCAGAGCATGATCCAAGTTTGGTAACCAGAGTTCTGGAAAGTGCCACCAGGCAATTGATACCAAGTCTAAAAAAAACCATTGAGTAAGTAGTGGACCAAGAGCTACATGCTTGGCAGCTAGGGAAAAACAATTTCCTAGTGGGTATATAAGCCAGACACACTCTCCATGCCACAAGAGTTTCCTTTATTTGAGTTTCATACATTGAGATCCTATTTTTTTTTTAAATTTCCTTCATTGCTATTCGTCAAGATGTCGGTGGTCGACTTCGTTGCAACTGGCTCTTTTATGTGGATCAACAAAAAGTGTTGGCCGTCCAAGATTGCTTTCGTGTCCGTCCACGAGCCTTCGGTTGTGTTTACCGTGGAACCAGACCCCAGCACTTGTTACTTTTCCATGCAAGATGTTATATTGAACATGTCTTTGCCTGCCAACCCATTCGACGTGAAAGAGGAACCGGGCCAAGTGTTTGTCGTCCCCGTGTGGGACATGGAACGATACATCAGAGAGTTTCACACCAAGTATTTGGAACGTCAAGATATTTGGGAAAAGGGCATCGTTGGATGTATGGACATTGCCACGTACAACTACCTGTTTCCCTTGCTTCCACTGGGCACTGTCAAGTATCTGGGAAACACTAACGTGTCACCCACCCTAGAAGCACAACATGCAGCTCAAGTCTTGTCAAACAACAACCCTGGCTGCTATGAAGTGTGTGATGATGAATAAAAACCACAGCAGAGGACTTGTAGAATGGGGACGCCATACCACGGGACTTGTAGAATAGGATTTAAAAAAAAAATCTTTAATACTGCTTATATATAGAGACTCGCCACCTTTTGCTTTCATTAGGTATTGGTAAAGCCTATTGCCAGTGACTTGAAATCTCTCCTTCTTTCAACCATGGATTCTCCTTTACGTTATTCGCCAATCAGCTCTGCTTCGTCGAGTGCATCATCATCACCGAGTCGTACTCCATCTCCACCACGTCTGCCGAGTTTGATACCATTTCCACCAGCTCCACTTTCGCCATTGCCCCCGTCTCCCGTGCCGCACCGTTCATCATCGCAAGATCTACAGTCTCCCATGCCTCCTCGTAGACAGTCTCCATCTCCCAAGCGCCACAGAGACCCGATGCAAGATCCTCGAACACAGTCTCCATCTCCTAGGCAACACCCATTTCCATTCCATCGGCGTACATGGTGGGGAACCGAACGTGCAGATTCTCCCCAGCCTCCTAGAAAAAGTTCCCCGCCTCCTAGAAAAAGTTCCCCGCCTGCCAGAAACCGTTCCCCGCCTCCCAGAAACCGTTCCCCACCACGAGATCCCAGAAACTGTTCCCCACCACAAGATCCCAGAAACCGTTCTTCAGATTGCCGTGCGTCTTACAAGTGCTTTCCCCGATATCCACCTAGCCGTCGTCAACCATTTGTACGTACCCACGTGCATGGTGGGGTACGTGCAGTGATATGTATCACGCAAAGTGGATTTACACTCACCAACGGATGTGTGTCCCGTGCTTTGGACGATGGCAGGTGGAGCGTAGTGACGAATGCAGTGTCGCAAAGTATTCGAACCATGAAGGTTGGTGAACTGATTCACACAGATCGAGCAACTTATTATCATCTTCGACAAATGAGAGACACTCTGTCTGAAAATCATCGAAAGGTGAAATTTTTCAAGTTGGACAAATCTTTTGACAAACATTGTGATGTCTGTAAATCGGACCGTTGTCATCGCCATTGGGCTGTTCAAGGCATCTCTCGGGTGTTGCGTACGCCCGTCGAAGCCATTCCTCATCGCTAATCATTTTTTGTAATAAACAAGTTCTCATCATGTCGTTTCGTGTTTTTGAAAAAAAATTGCAGTGGTTACGGTACTCGGACATTTTTTCGAGCGACTGTAGCTAATCGTTTGACTATTGGTATCGCTGCTTCAGTGAATTTACATAGCAAATTGTGATACGATTATGTGATAAATCGAACCCTGGTTAAAAAAATGCACTTATTGTTTAAAAAAGTAGCCATCATCCACAGAAGTTAAATTAGTGAGAAATCTGTTCATCAGGTGAGAAAAATATAAGTATACCTATCAACTGTGGTTGAATACCTAGCTCATTTGTTAATGGAACTGTTTGTTTGCTACTTTCTAAATCTATGCAAAAACCTCATTGGTTTTTTTTTACCCTTGGTACCTTTTATATTTCATTAGTGTTTGCTATTTTAAAAGGTACTTGAGCGTTGTATCTCTCATATGGGAAAATGAGAGGCACTAAATCTCAAACGAGCGTTTCTTTTTTTAAGAGTGTATAAAAATACTCGCATCAGTTTTAACAAACAACCACAATGAAATGTTATCCAATTATCATTTAGTATTAGAGATTCAAATATTGGATGCGCAATGCCTGGAGGGGTTTTAGTTTAGTGTTTAGCATGTCTGACTGTGATGCTGCCGACCCAGGTTCTAGTTTGTGAAATAAAGCAGTTCAAGAGCAGCCATTACTTGGGCTTTTACAAGAGTGTTGATGGTGAAGTAAAAAACCGAAACAACATTAATCTTGAGCAAGTACTCACCCTCAAAAAAGCTATCGGTAGTATGAATCAGTACTGCAATGCAAATGAGTTTGACATAAAAACAATTTTAGCACGCTCACTCCATCATGTTTAATTTTGTTAAATTTCGTTCGGCTTTCAGGAATTATATACGCAGTCTTCGATGTCCCATAAATTACCGAGACGTAGAACAATTACACCTTGATATCCGCGACATTTTCCAGCTTTTGAATACAGCAGTGGTGTTAAGACTACGCTCAGTGATATGCATCTGCGTTTTATTTTTCAAACTGATTGATGAAAAAGTGACCCAAACCTTTTATTTCAACTCTAACACCGGTCGTATCCTTTCCCCCTACGATATAAACCCCGCCATTGACCATGCTTTTGATAAGCTTAAAACGCGTTGGAAAATTTCTTTTTAAATGGGTCAAATTGAAGAGTCAAAAATATCGAGTATTTGGACGTGCATATAGGGCCTCGCTTACTTTTAGAGATCGTGGGTTCGAATCCAGTTAAATTTATTCTTACTTTAATGAACTATATGTTAAAATAATCATATAAGAAAGAACTATATGTGTTAAAAGTCATATTTTTTATGCTGTTATCCTCAATTGGTACACCAAATTTTCAAAGATATTATGGATTTCTCAGTTATAACTTTTTAACAAGTGTATTGATTGCTATTTTCGGAATGCAAGGCCACATCTCTAGATGAAATTGATCACCCGCAATTAACTGCTTTGAAACTATTGATACTGAAGACACAATCTCGTATGTATTCAATTTAATAATTTAACTCATTGTTAAAGTTTCCAATTCTTCAAAAATTTATTACTAGACTTATATAAAAATTTAATATTTAAATTGCGTTATGAACAATATGTTTAAGGCAAAAAAATGTCTAAAGCATCAACCTAATTTTTTTAGTAAATTTTAATTTTTTTGTTACAGTTCGCTTCATGGTTCCATTGAAGAAACTGAAGAATCAATAAGACATCACCGCGTTGAACTCAGGAAATTTAAAAAAAAATTGATAAAATTACAGTTGGAATTAAAAAAAATTAAAAGACGAAATAAATAATTTTGATGTAAAACTTTCAAATGAAACAATTGTACAACTTTCAAATGAAACGATTAATAAATATTGGTCACTATTTGTTTCTTCTATATAATTATTTTTTATAGATTTTTTATTAATCAAATAGACACACAAATTCTAGTATATTTTAATTTGTTTTCATTAAATTTAAAAGGTATATTGTATTTCAGGACAAAAAAAATATAATGATTCATTATTACAAATAAAAATAACGCGGGTTGTGTGTTCATTGTATTTTTGTATTTGTGGTAATTATTGAAAGAATTTTACACAAGGCTTTTTTAATCATCTATTTCTAGCTTCTATTATAAACAAATAAATTACCTCGCCATTGTCAATTAACATTAAATACTTTTTAAGAGCCAAAGAAAGTTATTAAAAATAATGCTAGTAGAAATGTATAATTTAAATATATAACAACTTAGGAAACTCACCAATTCGTTGATCTCGTCGTAAAATTTTCAAATAATGATTAAATATTTGCATTGCTCTCTATTTATATACAAATCAATGCAAATAATTATTTAAAACTAGCCTTGGTCTAAATCTCCAAATGTCACGCGTCAAATACATATATTCACTTTATTGAGAGAAAATTAGTATTTCGTCCTGAAATGTATAACAAACATACTAACATTTTTAAATAGTCAAAGGTTTCATAAATTATTAATTTTATTTAAAAAAAATTGTATCAATGAAATGGTAGACACCAGATTTAGACAGTCAGTTTAGATAGACACCTGATTTATTAAAAAAAATTCCAGAGCAGATGAATATCATGTCTGCACCGGAGCTCTTGGGAGACTCGAAAAGGCTTCGAATACAGACATTGGACAAAAAGTTTAAATTTATTCGAAACGTGTCAAAGACTGCGTTAAAGGAATGGCCTTCGTTTCGAAACGTGCTGTTCGACACCATGGACGAGGAACGCCTACAAAAGAGACTTGACGACACGCAAGACGCTTTGGAAGATGCTCGCCATCAGTTATTATGCATACAAAATTTTATGCAAGAGTTTCAGAAAGATCTGACTTTTCAGATTTGGGAAAAGGCTCTCCAGAATGTTCCCAACACTGCGTTGGAAGATCAAAGGTCAGCATTAGAAAATCAAAGGTCAGCATTAGAAAATCAAAGGTCAGCATTAGAAAATCAAAGGTCAGCATTAGAAAATCAAAGGCCAGCAGTGCAACTAGAACACAATTATGCGATGAGCCTGCCTGCATCGTAGTTGTTTCTAATGCAAAAGACATTTGTTTTAAAGATTCCCAAATAGAAAAGCTCTTAAACTGTTAATGATTTTGTTTCAATAATACATTTGTTTTAGAGATTCCCAAATAGAAAAGCTCTTGAACTGTTTGTTAATAATTATTTTTCTTTCTTTAATAACTGCGTTGATATGTCTTTTAGAGATTCCCAAATAAAAAAAAGCTGTTAAACTTTTTGTTAACGATTATTTCTTCTTCTTATCGAATCATCAGTCGTTCTACGATTAAATAAATTTATTTAAACATATAAAGCACAGTATCTATTAACAAGTTGTTAATTTTTGAAAGGGGTCAATGTTTGGCTTTTTTGTCAACTGAGTGTACATGGTGGGGAACCGAACGTGCAGATTCTCCCCAGCCTCCTAGAAAAAGTTCCCCGCCTCCTAGAAAAAGTTCCCCGCCTGCCAGAAACCGTTCCCCGCCTCCCAGAAACCGTTCCCCGCCTCCCAGAAACCGTTCCCCGCCTCCCAGAAACCGTTCCCCGCCTCCCAGAAACTGTTCCCCACCACAAGATCCCAGAAACCGTTCTTCAGATTGCCGTGCGTCTTACAAGTGCTTTCCCGATATCCACCTAGCCGTCGTCAACCATTTGTACGTACCCACGTGCATGGTGGGGTACGTGCAGTGATATGTATCACGCAAAGTGGATTTACACTCACCAACGGATGTGTGTCCCGTGCTTTGGACAGTGGCAGGTGGAGCGTAGTGACGAATGCAGTGTCGCAAAGTATTCGAACCATGAAGGTTGGTGAACTGATTCACACAGATCGAGCAACTTATTATCATCTTCGACAAATGAGAGACACTCTGTCTGAAAATCATCGAAAGGTGAAATTTTTCAAGTTGGACAAATCTTTTGACAAACATTGTGATGTCTGTAAATCGGACCGTTGTCATCGCCATTGGGCTGTTCAAGGCATCTCTCGGGTGTTGCGTACGCCCGTCGAAGCCATTCCTCATCGCTAATCATTTTTTGTAATAAACAAGTTCTCATCATGTCGTTTCGTGTTTTTGAAAAAAAATTGCAGTGGTTACGGTACTCGGACATTTTTTCGAGCGACTGTAGCTAATCGTTTGACTATTGGTATCGCTGCTTCAGTGAATTTACATAGCAAATTGTGATACGATTATGTGATAAATCGAACCCTGGTTAAAAAAATGCACTTATTGTTTAAAAAAGTAGCCATCATCCACAGAAGTTAAATTAGTGAGAAATCTGTTCATCAGGTGTGAAAAATATAAGTATACCTATCAACTGTGGTTGAATACCTAGCTCATTTGTTAATGGAACTGTTTGTTTGCTACTTTCTAAATCTATGCAAAAACCTCATTGGTTTTTTTTTACCCTTGGTACCTTTTATATTTCATTAGTGGTTGCTATTTTAAAAGGTACTTGAGCGTTGTATCTCTCATATGGGAAAATGAGAGGCACTAAATCTCAAATGAGCGTTTCTTTTTTTAAGAGTGTATAAAAATACTCGCATCAGTTTTAACAAACAACCACAATGAAATGTTATCCAATTATCATTTAGTATTAGAGATTCAAATATTGGATGCGCAATGCCTGGAGGGGTTTTAGTTTTGTGTTTAGCATGTCTGACTGTGATGCTGCCGACCCAGGTTCTAGTTTGTGAAATAAAGCAGTTCAAGAGCAGCCATTACTTGGGCTTTTACAAGAGTGTTGATGGTGAAGTAAAAAACCGAAACAACATTAATCTTGAGCAAGTACTCACCCTCAAAAAAGCTATCGGTAGTATGAATCAGTACTGCAATGCAAATGAGTTTGACATAAAAACAATTTTAGCACGCTCACTCCATCATGTTTAATTTTGTTCAATTTCGTTCGGCTTTCAGGAATTATATACGCAGTCTTCGATGTCCCATAAATTACCGAGACGTAGAACAATTACACCTTGATATCCGCGACATTTTCCAGCTTTTGAATACAGCAGTGGTGTTAAGACTACGCTCAGTGATATGCATCTGCGTTTTATTTTTCAAACTGATTGATGAAAAAGTGACCCAAACCTTTTATTTCAACTCTAACACCGGTCGTATCCTTTCCCCCTACGATATAAACCCCGCCATTGACCATGCTTTTGATAAGCTTAAAACGCGTTGGAAAATTTCTTTTTAAATGGGTCAAATTGGAGAGTCAAAAATATCGAGTATTTGGACGTGCATATAGGGAATTTTGTGGGCATGGGGGAGGGCGTGGATCCATTCCACTGCCAACTAATTGAGCCTCGCTTACTTTTAGAGATCGTGGGTTTTCCACTGCCAACTAATTGAGCCTCGCTTACTTTTAGAGATCGTGGGTTCGAATCCAGTTAAATTTATTCTTGCTTTAATGAACTATATGTTAAAATAATCATATAAGAAAGAACTATATGTGTTAAAAGTCATATTTTTTATGCTGTTATCCTCAATTGGTACACCAAATTTTCAAAGATATTATGGATTTCTCAGTTATAACTTTTTAACAAGTGTATTGATTGCTATTTTCGGAATGCAAGGCCACATCTCTAGATGAAATTGATCACCCGCAATTCCTCTTCAAATATGGTATTTCAAAAAACCCGAGTCCCGACGATGTTATCGCATAATTCCATCTGTAACAAGAAATATTTATTGGGTTTTTACGCGCTAGCGCCTCTTGTATGTGACACGTCAAGGACTCTCATCCCGTGGAGTTTGGTTCAGCATGCATCCACCTCATGTCTATTTTCAATGTCATGGGAAATAAGTGTCCAGTGATTTTGAAATGTTCTAGAACTTTTCAATGAGAATTATCCCCCTATATATTCCGCCGTAACTTTTTGGCTGAATCATTATTACTTTAGTGCCTATAGGTAGAGTCACGAAAGTCATTTCTCCTCTGTGCTGCCGCCTCACTCTGTCTGGTAAGAATTTTGTTTCCTTTCTCTCCAAACTGATATCCGAGAAAAAAAATTGTCAAAATGTAATAAATTTAAAATTCAGACAGAAACATCAAGCAGTCCAAAGCAATGCTCTTTCCTCCGTCGAAGAAGACTTCGTTCCTTTGAATAGAAACGTCAAAGCGGGAGAGGAGCAGGAAGAAGAGAGCGGTTAAAGTAGATATCAACCTGTCTGGGAGCGAATTGCCGAGTACTTTAAAGTCGACGCTGCCACCGTTTTCAATTTACCTCGGTGGGGATATAGTTGTAGAAGTCAAACCGTATAGGAAGGAACATTATATAGGTTTTTATCGGAATACAGACGGGGAAATTAAAAACTGCTTTAGTATAAATATTAAGCAAGTGCGCACATTGAAGCGAGCAGTTGAAAGTATAATTGAGCATTGGAGTCTCACGACATCGAAGTTTAAACCATGATTGAAGTTTTAAAAAAATCTTCTTGTTTATTCTTTGAGTGAACTTGTTTCATTTCATTCCGTCATTCAGACGCAACATCCAAACACCCCAATCCAATCGTTGTTGAAGTCAAAACTTATAAGAATGTGCATTACTTAGGTTTTTACAGGAATACCGAGGGGGGGGGGGATAAAGAGCCGCTTTAACAAAAAAATTTAAACATAAAGAGAGCGGTGGATGCCATATTTGAGAATTTGGAGGCTCTTTTTTCTTTGAGTGAAGTTCTACTAGTACTTTAGTTCACTTAGATTTCCAGTAAGCATTAATCAAATCGCAAAGTTCGAAAAGCAAAACAAACTACACATAAATGTGTACGGATACACAACAAACGTTTATCCTATAAACAAAAGTAAAAAAGTGGGGGGAAATTAATTTGCTTTTGCATAAAAACACTATTTTCTTATTAAAAATTTAAACCGATTATTGCAGTCAAACAACGGCACTCACCATTTCTGTGAAAATGGTCTCAGTGGGTTTAAAAGGATAAGCGCATTACAAATTCACCAAGAATTGTTTTTAAAACTCTCCTAAAAAAAAAGACGCCGTTAAAAAAAGTAGTAGACTTCACTTTAAAATTTGGCATAAAATGCTGTATCATCCTTTTGTGGTATATTGTGATTTTGAGAGCATGCTTCAACCCATATTGAATGCCATCCAACAACCGACGAAAACGTTTTCAACCCCCATTGAAGAACGTTCATTACACGTATTTTCTGATAATAGTCTTAGAAAAATGACTCAATAATATATCAAAAATATTATCAAGGGTGGGACGTTATTCATAACTTTCTGTCTGTTCCTTAAAAAATCACAAAGAAGCTAATAGCACAAATGCATGACATTGCACCCATGAGAGGGGGGATACCAAGCAATGAAACTATGTGCCATATTTGTGAAGAGCCTTGCCTTCCGACAGACGTACGAGTTTTGAATCATTGCCACTTTACTTAGTGGTAAAACATTAGAGGATTTAACCACGTGAGATGCAATTTAAAACATCGAACATCATTTTTCATTCCGTGTTATTTCCACAATTTGCTTGGATATGACTTGAATTTTATTCTTAAAGAGGTTAACAGCACAGTGTAGGACAAAAAATAAACATTATTCCCGTTAACACTCAGCAATTTTCCGTATTCCAAATTGATGAAATGAAGTTTATGGACAGCATGCAATTTTTGAATAATTCCCTTGCAACTCTTGTTGAAACAAAGCATCTCATCACGAGTTCCCAATCTTCAATTCAAATTTCAGTCATTTCAAGAACCGCCGTCTCCTCCAAGGAAAAAACACTTTCCCCTACTCTTATTTTTAAAAGGAATCTGTCCTGAACGATACTAAGTTCCCCTCGAAACCAGCTTTATTCAATAAATTGACGAATTTTGAGATATCACAAAATGATTACGATCATGAACTTCTCATTTATAAAAAAATTATTTAAAAAAACTTTGGCAAATATCTCGAATTGTATCAGCGTCTGTACGTCATTTTGCTGGCAGAGGTATTTACGTCGTTTCGTCGCAAATCAAATGAGTATTACCGATTGGACCCCGTTAACTTTGTTTCGGCTGCAAATTTGACGTGGGATGCTTAAGATAATAATCACTCCTAACGATGGACATTTTGATAGAATGGTAAAGGATGCTAGGACTCGCAAACGTATAAATATATCCTTAAAGGATACCGATTTTGATAAAATCGGTAGTTGTTTTTTGAAAAGTACGAATTGGGTTGTTTTAAACGCAAACGCTCGAACGATTTACACAATGCGTCGAAATATCTTTCTAGTCGGATGCTCAAATTCAATATGTTTGACCTGACACGCAACAATAATCCAAATCACGTAATTCACTTCATTAAAACACATGATGCTGTTTAAATATACATATTTTGTGACACATTGAATTGAAAACAGGTCATTTTCCATTATATAAATAAGTTGAAATCACAAGGTTCCGCATAGGTTCAAGAGAAGTTAATTACAACTCTTCAAGCCTTACGGGTAAGTATTTATACAATTTTTTATACTTTTTTAATCGCCTTTAAAACTTAAATTATTAATCACAATGTTTTTCCATGTGTTTGCTTCCTTGATACGCTATTACTGACAAATAGTACTACGTTTTTTCCTCCAACAATATTTTAAAATGGCAAAATTCCATCAGGACTTACTTCTAAAAAAACTTTCAAATACCATCTTTCGGTTACAAAAATTAAAAAAAAATTCATGTCAGAGAACACATTGAAAAATTACAGAAATTAGATCCCCGAAAATTGTGCCATTTTGCCGTCAATCCAACCCATATTATAAAATTTATTTTAATAGAACACACATCTCTAACGAAGACCATTTCAGCAGGATGGTAAAAGATACCAGATCAATCAAACGTGTACATAAATCCCTAACAAAAAAAGATTTCGACAAAATTTATAAAAGACTTAAAAAGTCCTGATAGATCATTGGAAAATTCCGACATACGAACAATATATACAATGAATAAAAACATATTCATGGTTGGAAAACATTTCACCTTCGGGTTATTCACGGTGAAAAAAGATGAAAATCACATATATCTCAAATGCTGCAATATACATATTTGCTATGCCTTCGTCTGCTCCGATAGAAGAAATACCCGATTTCTCCCGACGGAGGTTTGTACAACAAATTTTAAATATTATGAGCAATATTTGATGCATCCCAACAAAAAATATATGTTTTCAGAGAATACACGATGTTTAATAGTCTCTAGTCAAAAATGTTGCTTCGTCGTAAGTAGAATAGCGGCTAACATGAGTGTCAGGAAAGCGTATCATTACACAGCGCATCGAGTACAACCGGAAATGGATGTATCCCCTCCTCTCAGCCCCTACGTGTCTCCCCTCCCAACGCGTGTGCTGGAAAAAGAAAAGCTTCTTCCCACGATAAACCGGCAAAGAAATCCAAGGAGCGTGTCCAATACGATACTCTCGCATCCAGTACCTGTAAATTTTTTTCTTCCTCTCATGTCCCCTGGATCGGAACCGGAGACTACTCCCACGCTTCAAGGACCTCTCAAATACCAACTATTCTCCCATCTCATCACCATCTACCCCAATTCCCAATATGGATGTATCGCAAGACATGTTCCTTGGGAAATCTCGTAAGTATTTTTTTTTTTTTGCGCCTCGCGACACCCTTCTTTGGAAATGTAGATGCAATATATATTTTTTTTTGTTTCAGCGAACGATCCCAGTATGACTGCCAGCCCTGTCGTCGAATGCAAAGTCGTGTTTGTAGCCTTGAGCAAGGGGCTCAATTTTCCGGAGGGTCAGGACATCATAAGCGGCAGGGGAACCATTCCCCAAGCCCACGCGACTGTATGGATGCATCGTCAGCGTTTGAGCGAAGATAACCGTCTCTAGTTGGAAGGGACTCTGAAAAGCTCCCTGGATAACAATCTCTCCCACAGTCCTCTAGAAGGAGAAGGACCTGACCCCATGGATCTGAGCGACTGGGAGAACGGGCTTCCTCTACTCAAGACGTCTTGAGTAGAGGTTGTGCAGGAGATGAGGCAGGCAGGGCGGCAGTATAAAGGAGAGTGCTATCAAATCTCTTTTTTCTCATAAAAATATATTTTTTTCTTGCGCAATGAATTGCGCAATATGCAGGATTCCAGCAATCCTCCTAAAGCTCGCTCAAACAGAACCCTTCCTGCCTGCCTGCAAATGAAGGGAAATAGGCAGGCAGGGGAGTTTTAAAGCTCCTTATGGAGGAAAATTTGCAGGATTCCATTCCAATCACGTGACACATCACGTGACATTATTTCTTATATATAAAATTCCCGCTAGGTTTCCAATCATACCTCCAAAAGCATCAGTGCGAACAACACGGGTAACTATGCTCTCCGCCTAACCTATTAGTTTTAACATGCTTTTTTGTTTGAATTATTTATATTTTCTTTTTTTTTCAGACAAAATGGAGGTATCACCAGGAACGTCCAGAGATGACAATAGATTCGAATACAGAATCATCGTGTTTGCTTTCCTCAACAATCTTAGACTCGACGACAACCCCCAAGCGAAAGGACTCCTAAGAAAAAGAAGTATATTTATATCCGAACACCCAGTAGATTCAGATCCAGCCGCCTGCGAATACAACGTCCTCCACTACCATGCTATGATGGAACAACCCAAAGGCAAACGGTTCGACAACGACCGGCTCATGAACACCATCGCGAAGACGTGCAACATCTGGAAAACAGCAGCAGTCATTGCCCCGGTCAATTTCTTAGCGTACATGCAGGTTCCACCACGTCACTCAAGACACCTTCATAGAAGGTGTTGATCGAATCCCAAATAGCCACCTTAATCAGTGATTCTGGGGAACGGAATTATGTTTGAAATTAAATCTTATAGAAAAGAGTACTATATCACCTTCTCAAGGCAAGATAACGGGGAGACCAAGAATCGATTTAATATAAATATAAAGCGGCTGCCGGTGTTGAAAAAGGCCGTGGATGCGCTGAGCCTTTTTTATAAGGAGAATAAATTTGAATTAGTATAATTCAATGCAGTCGATCCCATTAAATAATGCTGTTTAATTTTTAATAGTTTAAATTTTTAATTGTTTAAATTTTTAATTGTTTAATTTTTATGAAAGGAATTAGTCTTTTAGGGAGTATGCGAGAAATTTTAAGATCTCACACCAATGACACAGATGTGGACTCATTGTATGCAGATGTTAAAAATGTAATTTACAACTTGTTTCCTTCACCCATTTTAAGATTAAGACTAGTAATTTGCTTAAATATTTTATTCTTTAAAATTGTGGAAGTATAAGAAGTACTCCGAAGTTTCTATTATTTCTCAACAGCCCTAAGAATTCTGGGGGAATCTCAAATATTTGATAAAATTGACGCGTGTTTCGTAAAAATAATAAATTATGTTGAGAGTATTTTGGAACAATGCTAGTGGCTTCGTGATTAAGGAAATAAGTTACATAGATATTCACGTAGGCATTTACGATCACGGCAGTAGTTTAAGAGAGTAGGACTTTGGCTCACTTTGTCTGTTTTAATGTTAAAAGGATAGGAAAAAGCACTCTGCATCACCCGAAGGATAGTGAAAAAAGCAGTCTGCATCACCTGCCTGGTGAAAAAAGCACTCTGCATCAAAAGCGGCTGTTTTAATGTTAAAAGGATAGGAAAAAGCACTCTGCATCACCTGTCTCAACAGTATAGCACCTCTTTTTGCACCAAGGAAAAAAGCAGTAAAGCAAGGTACCTGTTTTTAGTCATTTAAAAATATTTTTTTATAAGTTTGTTTTCGGCACTAGTGCAGTAAAGTTGGTAGAAAAGCTATTAGTGTAAGTAAAGCAATGCCTAGGAAAAAAGCCATGTAGAAGATTCATTTTTCGGCACTAGTGCAGTAGGCACCCCACGCAGAAGATGCAGATGATTACCATTCTCCTCTCGGCCTTCGAAACAGTTCGCTGCGTAGCAAAGGTTTCCTCCTAAACAATTGTTCAGAAATAAATGTCTTCCTTTAAAATTTCCTTATCTCTTTTTCAAGATTGAGAAAATGCTGGACGAAACAATGTGAAGGAAGTCAATTAGATAGGGGGGTGCCTCGCGGACGACAAAATTCTATTCTAATAATGTTCATTATTAAACGAACAATGATTCTGGAAATCAAACAACGTCAATGGGAATGGCGGCGTAGTATCTTTCACAGATATAAAAAGGTATTGTTAAGAAAAAGATTCTTCAAAAACGGTATAATTTCCGATCGATATCGCACAATATAAAGGAAAACAATTATTCTTTGAAGTCGGTGCGATGGAAGAAAAGTTTTCCAAACGCCAAAATAGCGTTGTAATAATATTCGGTAATTTACTTATTATAGGAACAATGCTTTTAGATCGTGTGATTTCAAACAACGTCAAAAATAACGTTTAAATACCAATTGGATCTAAGGTTCTTTTCTACTCATTCAAAAGTGTTCTTAGTGTACGTGTGTGTGTATTCAATTTTTTCATTTAATCAAACCAGTGTCTTTTTTTGGATTACATCGACATGGCTTGCAGTAAGCTGTTATTGATATAATATTAAGGGCGTTCGATACCTCAGACAATTTTTGTACTTACACAGTCCAAATTTTTTTCACTTGTTAAGCATGTATTAAAAACAACATTCAGCTATTAAAATTTTATAAAAGTCTGTTTTTTTGAAAAATTAAATTTTTGTTAAATTTTTAACAATTTTCAAATCCCCAAAAAAAATTGTCTGAGGTATCTGACCCCCTTAATGTCAACACTGTGTTTTTTAGCTTTTTAAATGGTTTTTTTAATATCTAGGAGGTGAAGGTTAGCTATCAGTATTTTTCGGGTAAATTGTTGTAGAAAATATTTATTTTAAAAATTAGTCACGTTGTAAGCCGTAAAACGAAATGAGGTCGATTTTGTCTTTTTAGTTAGAGAGGAAAATGAGGATCTCAACGCAACCATGCGACGGTTCAACTCTGAACGTCGTAAGAGAAATGTGAACCAAACCGACGATGCCAAACTGGAAAGCCGTCAAACTATACGGCAACCAAAAACAATATCTTTCTGCGAAACATTAAGTCGCATGCCTCGTGATCAACAGCAGCTCGTGCTGCGACAAGTACGAGCCATGCGCGAAGTACTAAATCACATACCTTGTGATCAACAGCATGCTGTATTGCGCCAATTACGACCACCAGCCCAGCCTCATTCCGGCTAAATATTTATAATATCGCGTCTTTTTTTTTTAGAAATAGTTTTAAAAATATCTTTTTTGTAAATTAAAAATTGATTATACTAAAAATTAAATACACACATGAAACGAAATGAGTTGTTTTAAATTTTTTTAGCTAGAGAGGCAGATGATATAGAAGAAATTGAGTTACCGGCCGTCAAACCTAAGAAGCGGAAGGTTGAATTTCAGTTAGATCTCTCAGAAGAAACCGCGGCTCTCAAATCGGTTGAGGAATACGCAATAAAGCTCGATAAATACAATAGTCTAGAAATAACGGAATACAGAAAAGTGAGGTATATCATTTTTAAGAAGAAATCGGATAAGGGGGAAATCAGAAATCGTTTCAATATAACGCCCCAGCTAATCCCGGTTTTCATATTAGGGTTACAGAAAATGCAGGAACATTTAAACAAATAATTTTTAGTTAGGGTTGTTGCATAGCGTTTTAATAAATTCTATCACCCCCGCGTAGTTAATTCCATGTAAAATGCATTTTTATAGAATTCATTCATCCTTTCAAAACTATATCGAGGCATGGCGTGCCGACATAGATTTTAGTGATATTGACGAGGTGTATCGAAGCGCAAAACCAGCAATTATACGATTATTAAATATAGGTTATGCTCTTCGATTGCGGTTGATTATTTGTTTAGAAGTTATTTTCAAAAAAATAATCGAAGACCAGGAACTAACCCAAAATTTTTATTTCTGCAGCAATGCGTTAAGAATATTAAGTGTATATCAACTTCCACAAGCGATTGATACGGGTTTTATAAAAATCAAAAACTCAGTAGAAACATTTGTAAGGGATGGGAGCGGCTGGCATATCCATCGAATAAGACATATTAATCTAAACACTGGGAACTATAGATAATTAAGAGGTGGGTGTCGAAACGGGACTTTACCGAGGAAATTAGCCAATAAAAAAGCTCTTTTATCATTAAACAGTAAAAATCATAAATGTTTCTTATTCGCAGTGTTGGCGCTATTACACCCGCAAACGATAAATACAGGACGGTGTTCCAAATACCTAAAATACATTAAACACTTAAATATTAAAATGTTGAATTTTCCAGTAAAGCCTTCTCAAATTAAACAGTTTGCTAGTAGTAATAGTTTAAATATAAAAGTGTATGGGTGGGAAGATGATTGAGTGTTCCCTATTTTAGTGTCGGAAAATCCAAATATTTATCGAGAAGTAAACTTATTTTTTTATGACGAGCATTTCTATTTAATAAAAAATTTTAACAGATTACTGAAAAAAAAAAACATATCCAAGTTTTGCAAACGATGTTTAACTGGGTTTGTGAGATCGGAAAGCTTGTTAAGACATAGTATGTTGTGCGGAGTTTTTAATGCGCAGAGAGTTAGCGTCCCTAACAATTTAACATTAAAATTTACTAATCTATCAAAAACGGTTCGTCACCAGTATGCAATATTCGCAGATTATGAATGTATCTTAAAAAAAGTGGATACCGCAGCGCCATCTACTAGCACAAGTTCCAGTTATGCAATAGAAAAACACATCCCCATTTCATATGCATTTTTAGTAACTGGTCCTTACGACGAAATAGTGAAGCACGTGTATTATTCAGGAACAAATCCTGTTCAACATTTTTTTGCATCGTTGAAAAAAGTTGCATTGAAACTCTTAAAAACCATGAAAGAGGGATCAGACATCGAACTTGATGATCCCAGAGGGTACGACAGTGATCGATGTGTCATCTGTCGTGAATACTTCAAAAAGGGAGATATGAAGGTTAGGCATCATAACCACTTTGAAATTTTTACTTATGGGCTTGCACATAATGCATGCAATCTAGCGTATAAAAAAAATATTTTCTACCTGTTTATATTCATAATTCTAAAAATTACGATACGAACTTGTTACTGAAACATTTACCAGAAAATTACGCACAAATCCTAACTATCATTCCCACTTCAATGGAAAAATTTATAACTTTTACGATAGGACCATTGAAGTTTTTAGATTCGTATCAATTTATGGATGCATCACTAGACGATTTAGTAAAGAATTTAACTCTCAGCAATCAAAAGTTTCCTTTGTCTAATGAGTTTTTTAAAGACTATAAACATCGGAATTTGCTGTGACAAAAACAAATCCTACCTTACAGTTATCTAGACGATGAAAAAAAATTGACATTAAAGACTTTTCCCTCTCGCGATTCTTTTTTTAATGTTTTAACACAGTCGTCTGTATCCATAACGGATTATAATCACGCCAAGCATGTATTTGAGAAATTCAAATGTAAAACTTTGGGAGAGTACTTAGAAATATATCAAAATTGTGATGTAATACTCCTAGGCGAGGTTGTCAATGAATTCCGTAGAAATGCTTTTTTTAAAGGATCACGTGACACACCATCTGCCACAAAAACAAACATGAGCTTTTTTATTTTTTTTTTAAACGAATAGTATTTGAAACTATTTCGATAAACTATTGACCATTCGTTTGATTTATTTACAAAAAAATATTACATTTCCACTTTACAAATTTAATTAAAATTAATTCGGATCCAAGACAATCAAACCTTACCAGATTTTTAATTACACTAACTAATTAAACTTCCCGGTGCAAGGCCTGCCGTGCCCATTAGGTATTTGTTCCGGTCAGCGGAAGCTCCAGTGTTTTAGTTCCAAAAGTATGCTTGGTTACCCATTTTATCGACCCACTCAAGGGATGAGTCAATTTCCGGGATTCGATCCCCGGACCAGATCTGTTTATAATTATAGTTTTCGCGCGAGTAGGCACCCAACGCCACCATTGAGTGTAACATTGTTAGCAGCGTTGGAGAATATTAAACCTTTATCATTCGTTATCACTATGTTAAAGCGTTTCTCACTAATTACTTACTATTAAATTATTGACAAATAATTAATAAAAAAAAACATGAAAAAGTTACTTCCCATTAAATAATTAAATACTGTGAAGACGCCTTTTCTTCCAGTCTATTCGTAGATGAACTATAATTCTATTCCTCCCTTGCGGTAAGAATTCTTCATCTCCGGCAAAAAAAAAATATATATATATTATTTGAATTTTATTTAATTAAACTGCCAATGCCTTAAGGTGAATTTTATTTATGACAGACATGACATCAGAGATGCAATGGAGCACATTTCATATAGAAAATATTATTTGAAGAATACTATTTTTTTTTTAACAAAAGTGACTAAGCTATTATGTAGTCGGGTACATTAACTATATAAAAAAATATTTATATATATATTTTTTGTATCCATTATAAAGGGTTTATACATCTATATACGGGTTTGCTTTTCAATAAATAACATTATTAATCATGATTTAAAATTAAAATTTCATGTTTGCAGATGTGCGTTCGATATAGTTGTAGATTCTGTACTCGTAAGATGGGACTGTTAAGATGCACAGCCAAACCCTACACGTGCATATTAAAGAAAAGAAAAAAATTTTGCTTTGATCACATAGTAAGTGTACCACATGCTTCCTACTATTAAACAAATACAACAAAAAAAACAAACTAATAAAAACAATATATTCCATTACAGGCTGAAGAATACATATATCGGGAAAAAACAACCCTCCAACGTAAGTATATTCACCTTGGGCGTACTTTTCTTTCTCTATGTGAGTAAAAATTCCTTCTGTGAGTACAGATAACATAACTAAAAACAGAATAAAAAATATTTAATAGAATATTTTTTTTTCAGCGAAAGTATTAAACGTGTAGCCTGGTCGCTCCATTCCATTCCATAGAAAAAAATAGAAGCTGAAAACTTTTTGAAACCATAATAGAATCAATAATGGAATGTTATAATTATAAGATTTATAATATAAAAGAAACGCTGAACAAAAATTTTGTAATGTCAAAATTAAATGTCCTGACTGCAAAATGTATATTGAATTTCATGAATTAAAATAAGAGAATATTTTTAAGAGAATAAAAGAATATTTAACCATTATGATCCAAATATCTTTAGCACTTGTTGCTACTGTTTTTACCTAAATGAACAAAATCCTGCAGAAATTTTTCGTACGGAAGATGATTTAGTTTCTAATGCTCATCACTTGTATGGCTGTGCAATCACTTTGCTTCATAGTAGTAACATTGATATTTCAGAAATTTTAGAAACAATTAACCTTGAAATTAACAGACATTGTTGCTTTCTCTCGTGTGATAACAACCAACCTAGCGGAAGTACTATTAACGTGTGCACATCAATTAAATTTAAGCGTAAATCTTTTTTAAAAAACGGATACATGTCAAGTCATAATGATTTTAAAATCAGATTGCGTCATAGAGAAATTCATAGAAATTTGTTTAACATGTTTTGGTAATTTATTCATGACATTTGAAACATTTTATTATTATTTGTTTATTTAAGAAAATTTGGAAAAGTGTATTTGTATATGTTATAATATAATAAAATCCTTTTAAAAAACACGGGAAGCTCCGGATACCCTTTCTCACCCACCAACTGCAACTACGCCGGAGTGTCCGGGATAAGGCAGGGGCTTACCAGCTCTAGGCAACTTAAAATAATAAGGGTGCGAACTGTCGCAAATAAATAACATAAGCCCAGCCTTTGGCAGGGTCCCTAGGCAGTACTACGGGGACATAGCGTTACGAGTTCGGGGTGTGGACCTGAATATCAGAAACGTAAGGAGGTACAGCGATACCAACGAAGTAACTGTCCCGTCAAAAGCAGAATTTTCACCATTTAATTGTTTCATCATATAAAAAATTTAAATGGATTTCGAAAAACACTTAAAACACATAGAACATTACGATAATATTATATATATAGACGGAAAATTCTTATAGTATATGAATTTCGTGATGTTGAAATTAAATGAAAAAATTGTAATCAAACAATCAAAGTAATTAATATATAAACATTTAATAGATATGCATTATGACCATTATAACCGGTACGAGTGCCATTACTGTTTTTATTTATCAAAAAGTCCGGCAAAACTATTTCACGGTAATGATGATTTAGCAATAAATTCATTACATTTATATAAATGTTTTTTAAAATTATTAGAAAACAATAATATCGATAATTCTATTCAAATACAAAAAATAAGTCTAAAAATTAATAAATTATGCTGTTTCCTTGCTTGTAACAGAAAAGACAACGAATGAACCATATTGAACCATATACGACAATTATTTTTATAACAAGCTCATATTTCTCCTTATAGCGATTTTCGAGTCAGATTGCAAAACAGGAATGTGAGAAAACGCATTTATTATAGTTCTCAAAAAAGTGAAACGCATTATAAATCATTAATAAATAACTCATTACTTAACACGAACATGATACTTGAATTTGAAAAAAATAATACATTTAAATGAAAAATTATATTTTAAAACACACAAAATTAACTTAATAAGGCGATCCTTAACTTTATTGAAAAACTACCCCCAATCATAAAAAAACTTATTACTATCTTAACAAATTAGTGCCCTCTGTTCCAAAAACGAAAGTTTACTGGCCAATTTTTCAAAGCTTAATGTCCCAACATAATTTTAACAAACATAAACGCTCAAATAAAATCGCGGCCCCTTGTTGATAAAGATGGATCACCCAGCTACACTTGACTTGACAGTTCAAAAATCTCCTTGAACCCAACACAGCCGATACTTCCAAAAATGATCCCTCAGTACAGCCGCAAGGAGAACTCCGCCACCTCCAAGAATTCCCCCAGCATCAACGAAGTCGCGCCGGTGGAGAATATGTCTCCAAGGAAGACTATCGCAAGGTCAAGAACCACTTATAGAAGCCCAGAACATCCCGTGTTAATGCTCCACCCCAGAGATAAAGAACACTTTCAAAGTCGTCGCCATGTCGGACATGCAAGACAGCAGGGTTATGAAGTCTCCCGTATGACCCAAATCGAGAGGTCATTCAATGGCAAACCTACAGGAGCTTTTATCACCGAGAAAATTTATAAACTTGACCGCTGTCTTTTCCTTAGCGATATAATTATAATTTATATGTTGGATTTTAAACATGAAATACGCACCAACAATAAGATATTATTGTATAAACACCAACCTTTAAAAAAATTGTGTATCAAGTCCAAATAGTATTTGTTGGTGCTGCCATCTACTGTTTAAATATACATATATGTTTGGTCTGTTACCTTATATAATAATTGTAAGAATAAAACTTCGTATAATAAAAACGCGTGATTTGTTTTTTATAGTGAATTTCTCTGGGGGAAAAAAAGCAGCAAAGGACTTTTTAATTTTACCATTCTGCTGTTCTAAAAATGAGTGAGTCATTATTATGATAATTTAAGAACCACGTTTATTAAAATATAATAATGACTTTTGCTCGAGGAAATTAATTCTTAATTTGTTTATAGAATTTATCGACCAAGCCCAAGTTTCTTCGTTCGCAGAAATCGAATTTGAGGAAGATTTGACGTAAGAATTGTTTTGTAACGTTATTAGACTGACCATGATAACTTAAAACAAGATATTATTTGAACTTTTCTTAACATTTTGCAAAAAACCACTTAAAATTTTATACATTGAGTTATTAATGTTCAAATGAAACTGACTCTATAGCCTCTCACACCAAGCACCCCGTTCGCCCAGCTAAACTTGACCTGTCCCTACCAGAATTTCTCTGGGGGAAAAAAGCAGCAAAGGACTTTTTAATTTTACCATTCTGCTGTTCTAAAAATGAGTGAGTCATTATTATGATAATTTAAGAACCACGTTTATTAAAATATAATAATGACTTTTGCTCGAGGAAATTAATTCTTAATTTGTTTATAGAATTTATCGACCAAGCCCAAGTTTCTTCTTTCGCAGAAATCGAATTTGAGGAAGATTTGACGTAAGAATTGTTTTGTAACGTTATTAGACTGACCATGATAACTTAAAACAAGATATTATTTGAACTTTTCTGAACATTTTGCAAAAAACCACTTAAAATTTTATACATTGAGTTATTAATGTTCAAATGAAACTGACTCTATAGCCTCTCACACCAAGCACCCCGTTCGCCCAGCTAAACTTGACCTGTCCCTACCAGAATTTCTCTGGGGGAAAAAAGCAGCAAAGGACTTTTTAATTTTACCATTCTGCTGTTCTAAAAATGAGTGAGTCATTATTATGATAATTTAAGAACCACGTTTATTAAAATATAATAATGACTTTTGCTCGAGGAAATTAATTCTTAATTTGTTTATAGAATTTATCGACCAAGCCCAAGTTTCTTCTTTCGCAGAAATCGAATTCGAGGAAGATTTTACGTAAGAATTGTTTTGTAACGTTATTAGACTGACCATGATAACTTAAAACAAGATATTATTTGAACTTTTCTTAACATTTTGCAAAAAACCATTAAAAATTTTATGCATTGAGTTATTAATTTCCAAATGAGACTCACTCTATAGCCTCTCACACCAAGCACCCCGTTCGCCCAGCTAAACTTGACTTGTCCCTACCAGTTCCAAAATCTCCCTGAACCCAAAAGCGATAACAAAGCCGATACTTCCAAAAGCAATCCCACCGTACGATTTTACAATCACGCATTAATCTTGTTCGTGACTATCATGCAATAAAAATTTTATAACCACGCACTAATCATGTTCGTGACACAAACAAGTCACGCAATAGGAATTTTGCTATCACGCATTAATCCTGCTCGTGACGCAAACTAGTCACGCAATGAGGATTTTCCTGACTCATACAGGGAGTATATAAGCTAGCTACACAGAGAGCTATTTAGAAATCTTCTGCTGCTACGATGGATTTGATCTATACACAGTTATTTGGAGCAACCTACGTAAAAATTTTCTCAGTGGAAGGTCTGAGATTAAAAATAAGACTGTCTCGTCTTGTTAATGTTACCATCGACACGTTTATTCCTTCACAAGGAAAAAGTGCGATTCCCTTTAGTACGTCCAGACGTTTATAACAATCATCACTTCAAATTGTTCAGAACATTGTTTTCAATGAACAAATAAAATATGAAGAATTTATTTTAAGGCTGTTAAAGAAGTACATGTAATTGACTTAATATGTTATTATTGCAATCAATTTATAGAGGATGATGGAGTAGAATTAAAATGCAATCACCTGTTTCATGTAGAATGTTTAGATGCACATATTAATCGTCAAAATGATAATGTTTGTCCGTGCAATACAAAAATTGAATAATGTATGTAATATTTCCTCTATGTGATTCATTCATAGAAAATGTATTTTTAATATATTCAATTATATGTATTTGCAGATATGATCCAAATATATAATGTGTTTGGATTCAAATATAAGATGTATTATGTGATTCAATTACAAGACGTATTATGTGGTTCAATTATAAGATGTGTTTGTATTCATTTATAAAAAGTGTTTGTAATACTTATGTGGTTCAATTATATAATGTGTTTGATTAATTTATATAATGTGTTGAAATATGCGATTCATTTATAAGTTGAGAAAATTAAATGTATATTAAAATAAGATGTGTTTAATAAATAGATGTTCAAAATGTGATGCATTGTTATCATTTATAAAATGTGAAAATACAAAAACTTGTTATATAACAATTGAATATGAAGTGTGCAACACTTGCATGAGTAAATTACTAAAAGATGGTGGTTAACTAATAAAGAAACAGTTTAAATATTGTCAAGTATGTTAACTGGAATAATTTATAATTTGAAAAAAAAATCCTTTATTTTCTCCTGCGGATTGTCCCTATCATAATGATCAACGATGTTTGCAAATAGTTACCTATCGTAAACAGTGATATCTTTTACCATTATATGAAAATTCTGCAAAAAAAATGGGTGCCTCATGGATATAGTCAATCTTGTGAAATACCTGAATATTTTTACGATTTAATAAATCTCAAATCGAATTATACGCTACCCTTTATTTTTCACTTTAGAGAACAATCCGGATATACTATAGGTTTGTACGAAATTAAAACTGGTCATTATACGGCCAAAATTATGCAATCTAAGCACTTGTTTGAAAGTTTTTTAACATTTATAGTTATGCTGTGTGATGTGTGTCTATGTGTGTCTCTCTCTCATCCATGATGTGTGTCTCTCTCTCGGACAGTCTACTAAGATGTGGCGAACACTTAGAGGGACATCACACATGACGCACATGGGCTGATCTTCTGCCAGCAGAAGATGCACATGTGTGAGTCTTGTGTGTCCGATCAGGAGGCGCGCCAGCACTACCTCCTGCCTTCTGCTCGGTGATGGAAAAAATGGCCGTATATTGATAGGGTTATGTTATGAAATTTATTTTCAGTTAAAAGGTCCCATTCTTTATGCCAAACTATATTAATTGAATGTGCGCAAGCCAGCCTGGTATCGGGCAACTTGAGGGGGGCGCCGCTGCTTTGACTAGCAGTCTTCGCAGCGCGGTCCGCCTCCTCATTGCCCGGAATACCAACAAGGCTCGGCATCCAGCAAAAACTAATTTTGAAGCTATTGTGTTTGAGTTTAAAGAGGAGCTTTACAACTATTGAAACTAAAGGATGAGATTTATGTGAAAAATTACTCAGGGCATCTAACGCACTTTTTGAATCTGAGTAGATGATCCAAGATTTAGAGTTTTGATCTGCAATATGGTGAAGGGCGAGATAAATTGAATAAATTTCTGAAGTGAAAACCGAGCATGAAGGATTGAGTGTTTCCGCTATGGTGATGTCATTAAATACTGCTGCAGAGCCAACATGAGCGTGAGACTTGGAACCATCAGTGAACACTGGTTCAACAGAAAAATTTAAAAAGCGATGCTTATTAAAAATTGTTCCAAAAGCAGAGTCCGGCAATGATGATTTTTTAAAATGAATAATATCACGAATATGTACAGGGGACTCTTCCCAAGGTGTAAAATTATCAATAAAATTAAAGACACTAAAATCATCTATATCAAGAATATTCACGAGCTCTTTCATACGGATAGAGAATGTTGGGATGAATGACTTTTTATTAATGAAGAACTGCTGGAATTTTGGGTTAAGAATTTGGGGATATAACGGGTGAGTGTGATTGCTTTTTATACTGAAATAAGCAGCTAATGAGAGTTTTTCCCGACGATGTTGCAGGGATGGCTCCTGGCATAAAACATATAGGCTTTGTACTGGAGAAGTACGAAAAGCCCCAGAAGCCAACCTCAGACCCTGATGATGAATAGTGTCTAAATACTTGAGAGCCGATTGTCTGGCAGAACCATATGCAGCGACACCGTAATCAAGCTTGGATCATATCAAAGCACGGTAAATTCTCAGCATAGATGTTGTATCAGCACCATAAGTTGTATTGGAGAGCACTTTTAAAATATTCGGTGACTTATTACACTTCTGCCGTAGATGTTGAATGTGTGGCAAGAAGGTGAACTTTTTATCAAAGATAACACCCAGAAATTTTGAATCTGATCTTACAGGCAGAGCCACACCATTTAAAATAATTTCTGGGTCGAGATTCAGAGCACGCTTCTGGCAGAAGTGCATGCAGATTGTTTTCTGGTTAGATATAACAAAACCATTATCATTAGTCCAATTCGTGATCTTGCGGATGGCAATCTGCAACTGTCTCTCCACTGTACTCATGTTAGTCGAGGCACAGGAGATTTGGAAATCATCCACAAACAAAGTACCTTTAACAGCGGATGAAAGCTGCTCGACTATTCCATTGATCATTACTATAAACAACACCAAGCTGAGGACGCTGCCTTGAGGAACACCTTCTCTTTGGTAAAAGTCTCGAGACAGAGTGGAACCGACACGAACTTGAAAAACACGGGTCTTAAGGAAATTCTGAATGAAGATTGGTAAATTACCACTGAAACCAAGATGGTATAGGTCTTTCAGAATTCCATACCTCCATGTTCGATCATATGGACACGAGGTGCTGATTTCGAACAAAGGCTTCACGAATGGAGGTTTCCAGAAGCAAGATATTATCTAAGGTGCTTCTATGATGTCGGAAACCACTCTGAAACGGGGAGAAGGCCCCTTTTTCTTCTAAGCAATAGACAAGGCGGGCATTAACCATAAGTTCCATCAATTTGCACAAGCAGCTGGTCATTGCAATGGGACGGTAGTTACCAACATCTAGAGGGTCCTTCCCTGGCTTAGCAATGGGGATTACGATTGCTCTTTGCCAGGAAGTCGGGAAAACTTTCTCATTCCATATTCTATTGTAAAGGTGTAAAACGGCTAGTAAGGAATTACTATTTAGGTGTTTTAACATATCATTATAGATTTTATCATGACCGGGGGCTGAGGAATGGCATTTTTTAAAGCACACTGTAGTTCAGATAGAATGAAATTACTATTGTAACTATTGGAATGATACGGTCTAAAATTTAACTTTAAAGCTCCTCTTGTTGTTTAGTTACTAAAAAGTCAGCGTTGTAATTAGCACCATTGGAGACAGCTGCTCCGAGCCGATCGGCAATATCTTCTTGGGAAGTAAATAAAACGTTATTTTGTTTAAGCATTGAAAGAGGCTGTGAGTCAGCGTAACGACCCGAAATCTTACTTTCTTCCAAACAGTTTTTGATGTTACGTGACCCCTGATAGAATAGAGGTATTGCTGCCAAGATGACCTTTGGCTTTCGCGTCGTATCCTACGGGTCTGGGACCGAGAACTCTTAAATTCAATGAGATTTGCCTCAGTAGAATAGCGACGGAAAATACCCAAAGCTCGCTTTTTTAGCTTTTCAGCCTGTGAGAATTCGTGGTTCCACCAAGGCTTAGGAGATTTTTTAAGTCTGAATTGGGTCATAGGAATGGCTAAAACAGCAGCATTTAATATAGTTTCAGTAACCACATTCTCATAAAGCCACAAATAGTGTTTTCTTAAAAAAATTAATGGCCGCATATTACAGTGACGTGTTTCCAACCGCACGGTCGGTTAAATATTTTAAATTAACAAATTTTGACCATTACAGTACAAAAACACTTATTCGGAAATTCAAAAAATTGGAACCTAAAACTTTCATATCGTTTAGATATCCGTCAAAGTCTCCGGATTATCGAATACATTTCACACGGATATCATTTCCTTCAACGGGCCATTTTGTTAGATTGGTGAAGAAAGCGCGAAATTGTACAAATGTGCATATACAAAAACCCTTAACACATGTGGATTTTGACAAAATTGGTCGACGTTTGCTTAAACACACGAAAAATGCTGTTTTGAATGCAAACGTGAGAACTTTTTACACAATACAAGAGAAGATTTTCCTCGTAGGGAAATCATTTTCATTTGGCCTAATTGAAGTAGCTAAGGATGAAAAACATGTGTTAAGTTCGAAATCGGAATTACATTTATATATATTAAATAGCACACAGTTAGATGAGAAGTTACCATCTCTCTATAGACATGCATTTCGTACAAACCATTTCGAATCTAGGGATGAATATATATTGGAACAAAACAAATCATATATATTCTCGGAGGGAACAATATATGCAATTGTCACTTTTACTGAAACACTTTTTGTGGCCCAAGTGTTAAATACAAATGTACCTGTTAAAAACGGAAGACCTTTCTCGGAGACTCGTCGAATTGAAAGAATTACTATCCGCAACACACGCCAGGAGAGTGGACGTGATGATGAGGATATTCACGACTCTGGTAATTGTTTTCATTCATTTTCTGATATTTCAAACATGAACAATTTTAACTTTTAATCTTTTCGCAGGGGCTGTGACAGCATGTGTCACATAGACCTCTGAGTTCTTGTGAGGGGTTCTTGTGACGCTGGACCCCGTCTCCACTGCCGTCCACTTGAATACCATTCCTATAGAATCATCATGGGCCCCGTCGACGGGAGAAAACGCTCTGTATTCCCCCATTTTGTCACCGTCGACCCCGATCCCCAACAGCCATGTATCGCAAGGCATGTACCTTGCGGAATCTCGTAAGTTTTTTTTTTTTTTTGCACCTTTGCGCGGCGACACGCCCCATCTCTGGACATGTAGAAAATAATTTTTTCTCTCTTTCAGCGAGCGCCTCCACTACTGACGTCGTTGCCCCCGACTGTCACATCATCTAGGTTGCGCCCCTCACGACGAAGGTGGTCGACCCGCCCAAGGGTCTCCCTGTCCCGGAGGGCCAGATCATCGGAGAGCCATCGTCCAGGCGCACGTCACGGCGTGGACCCATCGTACGCGTCTCTGGGAAGATGATCGTCTCAAATTGGAAGCTCCCCTCAAAAACGCCCTGACCGACACCCACTCCCCGGGTCCTCTGGAAGTGGAGGAACCCGACAAGAACCCCATAGATTTGTTTTTCTCTCTTTCAGCGAGCGCCTCCACTCCTGACGTCGTTGCCCCCGACTGTCACATCATCTATGTTGCGCCCCTCACGACGAAGGTGGTCGACCCGCCCAAGGGTCTCCCTGTCCCGGAGGGCCAGATCATCGGAGAGCCATCGTCCAGGCGCACGTCACGGCGTGGACCCATCGTACGCGTCTCTGGGAAGATGATCGTCTCAAATTGGAAGCTCCCCTCAAAAACGCCCTGACCGACACCCACTCTCCGGGTCCTCTGGAAGTGGAGGAACCCGACGAGAACCCCATAGATTTGTGCGTTCGGCGGTGCGTGGGAGCGCCCGAACCCATGGACCTCAGTGTCTCACATGACGCGGCTGCCGGCAGACAACCATGCACTCAAAGGTGCAAGTGACGGCGGACGTGCCTCAATTATGTTGTCTCGCCACTCAGGACTGAGCACAGATTTTTTTTTTATAATGTAAAAAAATGTATATATGTGAGAATTATTAAAATCATCTTTTACATCAAAATGTCTGATATGTATTCCTTTAAAAGTGTTTTTTGAATTCTATTCCTGAGATGTGAGATATGTGTTGGGAGCAAGAGTAGAAATAAAAAAAAATGTCCCACGGGATGTGTAATGTTTGAAACTCCAAGCAAAATGTCTTGGGGCCGTTTTCGAGAAAGCGCTTTTTTTGGCATGCGTCACGGCGCTCGACATTCATGGCGAGCGACTGTATATTAACTAGATCTCCTTCAGAGATGACACCACGGCAAGAGTTCAGAGAGTTGTGGGGTGTGACAACAATCGGGATATTGCATATCAGTTTGGAGTTCATAAATGATCGGGATTGTATGTAAGTGCTTGTTTCAATGAAGAGGTCTCCGGATTTCAGTTTTTTCACAGATTTGGGGTTTCCTCCGATTCCGAGTAGCCCTTTTTGAATTGCAAATGGTAATACTTTGTTGATAATTGTTGTGTCGATGAGGATATTACTAGAAATTTCGGGTATAATGAGTTAATGTCTGTTAAATGTTTGGTTTTGTCCAATTCTGGTGTTACATCTGGCGGACTTGACCCACCGCCTGGAAATTGATTTTGAGTCATGATTAATAAAGAGGGGGTTCATCCCCGTAGTCCACGGGTAGCTCCGGATACCCTTTCTCACCCACCTACTGCAACTACGCCGGAGTGGCCGGGATACGGCAGGGGTTTACCGGCTCTAAGCAACTTAAAAAAATAAGGGTGTGAACTGTCGCAAATAAGTAACATAAGCCCAGCCTTAGGCAAGGTCCCTAGGCAGTACTACGGGGACATAGCGTTACGGGTTCGGGGTATGGACCTGAATATCAGTAACGTAAGGAGGTACAGCGATACCAACGAAGTAACTGTCCCGTCAAAAGCAGAATTTTCACCATTTAATTGTTTCATCATTATAAAAAATTTAAATGGATTTCGAAAAACACTTAAAACACATAGAACATTACGATTATATTGTATATATAGACGGAAAATTCTTATAGTATATGAATTTCGTGATGTTGAAATTAAATGTAAAAATTGTAATCAAACAATCAAAGTAATTAATATATAAAAACATTTAATAGATATGCATTATGACCATTATAACCGGTACGAGTGATAACTGTTTTTATTTATCAAAAAGTCCGGCAAAACTATTTCACGGTAATGATGATTTAACTATAAATTCATTACATTTATATAAATGTTTTTTAAAATTATTAGAAACCAATAATATCGATAATTCTATTAAAATACAAAAAAATAAGTCTAAAAATTAATAAATTATGCTGTTTTCTTGCTTGTAACAGAAAAGACAACGAATGTACCCTATTGAACCATAGACGACAATTATTTTTAAAGCAAGCTTATATTTCTCCTTATAGCGATTTTCGAGTCAGATTGCAAAACAGGAATGTGAGAAAACGCATTTATTATAGTTCTCAAAAAAGTGAAATGCATTATAAATCATTAATAAATAACCCATTACTTAACACGAACATGATACTTGAATTTGAAAAAAATAATACATTTAAATAAAAAATTATATTTTAAAACACACAAAATTAACTTAATAAGGCGATCCTTAACTTTATTGAGAAAACTACCCCTAATCATAAAAAAAACTTATTACTATCTTAACAAATTAGTGCCCTCTGTTCCAAAAACGAAAATTTACTAGCCAATTTTTCAAAGCTTAATGTCCCAACAAAATTTTAACAAACATAAACGCTCAAATAAAATCGCGGCCCCTTGTTGATAAAGATGGATCACCCAGCTACACTTGACTTGACAGTTCAAAAATCTCCTTGAACCCAACACAGCCGATACTTCCAAAAGCGATCCCTCCGTACAGCCGCAGGCAGAACTCCGCCACCTCCAAGAATTCCCCCAGCATCAACGACGTCGCGCCGGTGGAGAATATGTCTCCACGGAAGACTATCACAAGGTCAAGAACCACTTATAGAAGTCCAGAACATCCCGTGTTAATGCTTCACCCCAGAGATAAAGAACACTTTCAAAGTCGTCGCCATATCGGACATACAAGACAGCAGGGTTATGAAGTCTTCCGTATGACCCAAATCGAGAGGTCATTCAATGGCAAACCTACAGGAGCTTTTATCACCGAGGAAATTTATAAACTTGACCGCTGTCTTTTCCTTAGCGATATAATTATAATTTATATTTTGGATTTTAAACATGAAATACGCACCAACAATAAGATATTATTATATAAATAAACACCAACCTTTAAAAAAATTGTGTATCAAGTCCAAATAGTATTTGTTGGTGCGGCCATCTGTTGGTGCGGCTACTGTTTAAATATACATATATGTTTGGTCGGTTACCTTATAATAATTGTAAGAATAAAACTTTTTATAATAAAAAACGTGTGATTTGTTTTTTATAGTGAATTTCTCTGGGGGAAAAAAGCAGCAAAGGACTTTTTAATTTTACCATTCTGCTGTTCTAAAAATGAGTGAGTCATATTATTATGATAATTTAAGAACCATAATAATTAAAATATAATAATGACTTTTGCTCAAGGAAATTAATTCTTAATTTGTTTATAGAATTTATCGACCAAGCCCAAGTTTCTTCTTTCGCAGAGATTGAATTCGAAGAAGATTTGACGTAAGAATTGTTTTGTAACGTCATTAGACTGACCATGATAAATGAGAACTCATAACTTAGAACAAGATATTAATTGAACTTTTCTAAACATTTTGCAAAAAACCACTTAAATTTTATGCATCGAGTTATTAATTTTCAAATGAGACTAATTCTATAGCCTCTCACACCAAGCTACCCGTTCGCCCAGCTAAACTTAAAATTAAAAAAATTTGACCGATATCATTTAAATGAACACATTCGAATATTTGATATATTTGAACGCCTAACTTTTTTGCTCTTTAGATATCCCTCAAAGAAACCAGATTATCGCGTACATTTTACGAGAATAAACCCTCCGAAGAAAAAACATTTTGAATACATGCTAAAAGAAGCCAGAAGGCTTGAGAATATAAAAAAATCCTTAAAAGCTAAGGATTTCGATAAAATCGGTAGACGTTTGCTAAGAAGCCCAAACAATTCTGTTTCGAACGCAAATGTACGGACATTTTACACAATGGATAAAAATATTTTTCTTGTTAGTAAATATTTCTCATTTGGTCTAATCCAAGTATCGAAAAATGAAAAGCATGTGTTCACCTCGAATTCGGAAATGTATGCGTATATCTTGCCTGATAGCAGACCGATAATGGACGAAATGCCACACTCCCTTGTTAAACGTGCATTTTGTACGGAACATTTTAAATATACGGAAGAAAATATAATGGACAAAGATACAACATATATCTTCCCACAGGGAACACTATATTTAATTGTTACTGCTAAAAAACATTATTTGTTATGCAGAAATTAAATGTAAACGTGCATATTGAGAACGGGTACACATTCTCAACCCATCGAAAAAAACGAAGCGATAGAACCACACTGATTCGCAACCCCAGCCCAGGCCAGAAGAGAAAAGCAGATAATCAGAGCGTGTCCAAAAAATCACGCTTCATAGACGAAGATATTGACGTCCCTGGTCCTTGTAAGTTTTTTTTCCATTTCTCATATTTTCAAGCATCAGCATTTTTATTTGATGATGTTTGAACCATTGCTGTGTAAAACGCAGTAATTTTAACCTTTAAAGGTGTACACTGATGACTGACTTCACCTTGTTTTAATTAACCATTACTAATGAAAAATTAATGTTTGGTCTATCTGGTTTAGCTTTCTGGCGTATATCGGAATCCTCGTCATCTGAAGAAACCGCATCCAAGTTGCATCCCTACTTTCCAGGGCCCCCGACGCCAATACACAGCCCTGGCAGAGAGACGACGCCCACGCCAGTGAGACGAGGGCCACGCCAGTACATAGAACTGGGACAGAGACGACGGCCACGCCAGTACACAGCCCTGGGACAGAGACGAGTCCCACACCAGTACAGAGCCATGGCACAGAGACGAGTCCCACGCCAGTACATAGCCCTGGGACAGAGACGACAGTCAGTGGAACGCATTAAATCCCCGTGCCTATGTGCCTTTTCTATGTGCCCATGTGTCACTAAAACATTTATTAGAACCTCAATGTATACTTAGAGAATCAATGGAACCCCAATATAGACTTTCAAATTCACCTTTGTTAAATCACCCTATATTGAATTATTCTTTCAAAAAAAATTATAAGTCAACTCATAGTTACACTAAAAATTCTATAAAAGTAACTATTATTGACGACAATATGACAGAAATTAATTCTGCTTCTTATAATGAAAATATTCCTGTAATACACTTGGAATAGAGAAAAATAAAAAAAATAAGAAAATTTAACTGATTCATTTTTTATTAGTTTTATAATTGAATGTGAAGCAAGAAATATTACAGTGGCGATCGTTATTCCCAATATTATTATTGTAATAATATTAGCATAATTCGAATATTTTATTACATTATTTATTGTTTTATCATTTGTTGAATTACACGTATGTTCTTTTATCAAGTTGTCAAACAATGATTTAAACATTACATAAATTTAAGTCGTATAGTATTTTATTTCGTATTTCCTTACAAACATTTAAGTTTTTAACTTGACCATTTATATAAGTTCATTCTACTTTTGTTCAGAGACTGAACGAGTACTCTCTAGACATCAATTGTATGAGACCGTGCATTTCAAAAAATAACACTCAACATTTCAAAGTTCATACGATTCGGATCAGGTTGGGTACTAGAAAAATTCAATTTATCGATCTAAGCGTAGGGAATTAAGAGACCCTTGAGAGGAGGATGTAATAGTTTCAGACTTTCACGCGATTTGATCATAAGACACGCGCTTATCAACATCCAATGTGAGAATAATTTGATTTATATATTTAGTATTAGTGAAACTTTATCCAATGAAACAAAATGCACATAAAAAAAATTCTAAATCGATTACGTTTTAGCTTTTAAACATTTCTGTAACTATTGATCAAATTAGTAAATTTGAACGATTGAACAATTTACAAATACTACTTTCCGGTTATGACAAGTCTGAGATCTATCCAAATTTTCGAGCAAGTCATGTGGAACTAAAATAGAATTGCTACTTTACAAAAATCCTTACTTTTGCATGCGTAATAAATTATTACATAATGAAAAAAATTGCATTGGTATTGTAACAATTGTTTGATTGGATTCAAAAGAAAACTAACTTAAGTTTCACATCAAAATATTTGTTTAAAAAATTCACCACAAAAAGTAACCTTGCCGTCTTATTTATATTTTAAAGTTTAGAAATGGTAAGAAGAAACTCAAACACAATTTTTACATGCTATGCAGATATAGAAACTATGCTAGTTCTAATTGGGGAGAGTGCAAAGCCTAACCCTCAAACAAGTTTTTTCTAACCCAATCGAATCGCACGAACCTATAAGCTATGCTTTAATTGTACTCGGTAAAGAAAACGAAATTGTTTATCATACTTATTATTCAGGTGAGAACGTGATCAAATATTTTCCTTCTCTTTTAAAAAGATTAGCAAGGAAACTGATAGCAGTCATGCGTGACATTGCGCCCATGAAACTAGATCCCCTTCAAAATTTTGATTATTATGTTTGCTCTATTTGCAAAAAGTCGTTTGAAAACGGTGAAACACGCGTGAGAGACCATTGTCATAGCTTTGACAATATTACTGGTTATGCTCATGCTCTTTGTAATCTAAGGTATCAAGTCAAACCATGCCTTGTGGTTGTTGCACATTGCTTAAAATCTTTTGACGGGTGCTTAATTTTAAAAGAGTTGGGTCCGGAGTTTCGGGAAAACATTAGAATCATTCCCGTTAACACTCAAAAATTTACGACATTTTTAGTAGACAATGTTAAATTCATCGATTCGTACCAGTTTTTAAATGAATCCCTCGCTACCTTGGTAGAAAACTTAAATGAATCAAACCATAATTTTCCAATTTTTAATGAATTTTATGGTGAAGAACGGTGACAACGCAAGGATAGGTCAAGTCAGATAATTACCGGATGTCTTATAGGTTTTTTTGCAACAATACCTACAATAATATGAAGGGAAACATTTTTTTGTAATTCGATAGGGTTGGTTAGGTTAGGTTTGAATTATCGTCGCACTAGAGCTACACGAGGGCTATTGGCGACGGGCGTCGTATTTTAGAACCACAGTCAGGTGACGTCGATAGGGTTGGTTTGCTTCAAGGAAAACCTGTGGTTCAAAACTACAAAATTCTATTCTAATAACGCCCATTATTCGAAAATTTACTTATTAAAGGAGCAATGCATTTTATAATTACATCCCGTGATTTCAAACAATGTCAAAAAGCAACGTTTAAATATCCACTGGATCATACCTAGTCAGTCTTATTCTAGTCAGTCATTGTTCCACAAGTATGTGGGGGGTTTTGGGTGGATTTGTGTTGAACAGTGTGTTTTTCGTTATTCGCTGGATTACCTGACGATGGCTTACGGTAAGAGTTTTTTTTTATTTGATGATATGTAGTTCTTTTTTTCTGAGCATTAAGTTCTTCAGAAATCGATATCATAAATTTCAATAACTTGTTTGCAAATTTACTATCGTAAGTGATCTACACATTTTACTTAATTTTTTATATTAAATTGTAACTTTAAAATTTATTAATTTAATTAATTCGAACTTTGTTAGTACGATATTAAGGAGGTTAAAATTATTAATACAATAGCACGCTGATGTATTTTCAATTAAACTTGATTTAAAAATTAAGTTTCATCGTTGTACCTTATTCTGTAGACACCATATATAATTGGACCCCGATAAGTATTCATAATTTTATGAATGCTATTTTTTCTAAAATATTCTAATAAATAAGACAGTTTATGTATGAAGACGGTAAAATAAAAACAGTTGTGACAATATCAAAGAGTTAAGGGTTACCCAAACAGTGGCCAAAATATCGATTTTTCAGTTTTTATTTCTTATTATTCACAATATCTTTCCGAAAGTTTCATAAGGATATTTTCTATAGAAAAAAAATTATTACATATTTTCAGGAGTTATTCCTATGAATACGTATTTTTGTCTGCTTTCAATCTTTTTTCTCCGTTTTGTGTTTTTCAATTCTTGTGTTTAATAAATCCCTAAAGCTTTTCTGGTAATTAAGTTAGAATTCTGGAATTTTGAACCTGTGTTCTTATATATATGGTTAGGACTAGGGCGGCATTCATGTATTGCGTTATGAATTCTATGTATATATGCCCAACAGACGCGTGTTCACTTTACGTCTTGTGACGTGTGCGCTCGTCGCAACACTGCTATAAACACTGCCCCACGCATTGTTCTTAGCAGAACACACTCGGTCATTAATGACTTACTAGCTGTTCACGATTTGGTGACATAAGATGAAAATTTTTGCGAAATGAGCCACCAGCGCCTTGTTATTACCATGCGTAGAGTTGGTGTATGTTAAACCTAATAGGATTTGAGGCGCACTTGTGCGATTGCATGCGCATGAAATGGTGGATCAGGAGAAGTTGCAGTTTTTGCTGGGATGGATTTTGCCGAAATTTTAATCATCAAAAGGAATGGTAATTAATTTATTGTTTATTTTTTTATCAGATGCAATCCCTGTTGATGCCCTTTTGGACCCTGTACATCCCCCTCTGACCAAAGAGCAGTACGAGCGTTTCTTGCCTGTTTTGAAAGCGAGCTTGAAGGAGAAACTCGGCCCGGACAACTTGGAGTGGGAAATGCATTGGGATGCCTTTCATCAGCAGACTCTGAGCGGTTCAGACGAGAATATCTGGAAACGGTCATATCCAGAATTCGTTCTGCTTCTATCGGAGAGGCGTCGACTTGTCTCCGATGTCATTGCCCCCAGAGACCCGACAGAAGTTGGAGCTATCAATTCTTGGCTCAGGACATCTGTCGCCAGCTTCACAGGCTTCCTTTTCCTTTTTTTCTGTCCACGACGCCGACCACATCCACGTCCTCCACGATTGTGCCTTTTCTAACGGCACCTGCAGGTGTCGCTGGCGTCAGCAGTCTAGAGTCGCTGCTGCCCTTCGTCGAAGACTCGGTTGAAAATCCATTCATGTCCGCAGTGCTGGCCAGGTCAGCTGGGTTGATATCCTCACATATTACCTCTTTCAAAAAGGGATACAAGGACCAAAAGTTTTCCTTGGAGTAACAGAGTCCCCCTTTCCGATTCCGCCTTCAGCTTTACGACACGACGGATTTAGAATTCGCCAACCAATTGGTGGAAGCACAAGTCTCTGGAGATGGATGTGGGTTACGTGGAGAACTCGCCTCTCCAGAAGACGCTTCACCGGATCATAAATCACTGTTGGCGGGATGTAAGGCAGCGAGGAGCCGCTTAGGAAAAGTTAACGAAAAAAAAACCAAATTTACCTAAAGAAATATTATCCGGTACCTTGCGAAAGTATACGAATCATCAGAATCTGATATAGATCGATGTTCCAGCGAGACACTGACGAGTTGCACTTGTACGTCTCCCACACATATTGAAAAAAAAGCGAGAGACCGACTCCGCTAATTCAGTTCCAGCGAAACACTGACGAGTTGCACTTGTACATCTCACTCATATATTAAATAAAAATAATAAATAAAAGAGAAACAGAATCCACTGAAATTCAGTTCCAGCGAGACACTGACGGGTTGCACTTGTACGTCTCACAAATATATTGAAGATTGACTCTCCTTTATACTGCCGCCCTGCCTGCCTCATCTCCTGCACAACCTCTACTCAAGACGTCTTGAGTAGAGGTTGTGCAGGAGATGAGGCAGGCAGGGCGGCAGTATAAAGGAGAGTGCTATCAAATCTCTTTTTTCTCATAAAAATATATTTTTTTCTTGCGCAATGAATTGCGCAATATGCAGGATTCCAGCAATCCTCCTAAAGCTCGCTCAAACAAAACCCTTCCTGCCTGCCTGCAAATGAAGGGAAATAGGCAGACAGGGGAGTTTTAAAGCTCCTTATGAAGGGAAATTTGCAGGATTCCATTCCAATCACGTGACACATCACGTGACACATCACGTGACATTAATTCTTATATATAAAATTCCCGCTAGGTTTCCAATCATACCTCCAAAAGCATCAGTGCGAACAACACGGGTAACTATGCTCTCCGCCTAACCTATTAGTTTTAACATGCTTGTTTGTTTGAATTATTTATTTCTTTTTTTTTCAGACAAAATGGAGGTATCACCAGGAACGTCCAGAGATGACAATAGATTCGAATACAGAATCATCGTGTTTGCTTTCCTCAACAATCTTAGACTCGACGACAACCCCCAAGCGAAAGGACTCCTAAGAAAAAGAAGTATATTTATATCCGAACACCCAGTAGATTCAGATCCAGCCGCCTGCGAATACAACGTCCTCCACTACCATGCTATGATGGAACAACCCAAAGGCAAACGGTTCGACAACGACCGGCTCATGAACACCATCGCGAAAACGTGCAACATCTGGAAAACAGCAGCAGCCATTGCCCCGGTCAATTTCTTAGCGTACATGCAGGTTCCACCACGTCACATCATATTCAAGAACATGCTGCCAGGTTCGCAACTCCAACATTTATTCCAAAGAGTCACCCCTGAGTTAATTAAACACGTAGCTTCAAGAAGAGCAGAAAAGCAAAGCAGAAAAAAAACAAGTACAACGATCGACGACATAACACTCAAATCACTAATTCACGAGACCCAAGCCCAATCCGAGTCCCAGCTGATGTCACAGCATGTCACAGTCAAGTCCTACTTGCTGCAGGAGGCCAGTGCTCTTTTGCATTACGTTCAACCTCCCGAGAATGGGAGCCTGAACTACGGATACGAAATTCAGGCGCTATTGCGCACCATGTTTGGCCCCTTGGAAGATGTGAGCGACTACAACGCCGTCGCATTTTGGCAAGTAAATTGCCAGGCTCAGGGATGAATTTCTGGATCGTTGTCTGGCCCATCATCCAGACAAATGCTTCAGACATGGCATCTATCTGGAGACGTGCGTCCCTCTGGTGTATAACCTCATGATACAAAAGTGGGAAAGCTTCCCGATCACCCTTGGCTCATTTTTGCCTGTTGGGTGATTTGTTGATGAAGACTGTCTACAGTTTTCCTTTTCCGCCCGTGCATTACGAGGTCCCTGTGAAATGTGACGGTGGTTGTGGCCGCTTAGTGTTCCTGAGGCGGAGGACCCACAATGGATACATCTATCACACGAATTGCTATTCCCAAGCCGGATATACAATGGAATAGGTTCCATCCTTATTTAAAGAGAAGAACCCATCACAAGTAAGAAGAACCCATCACAAGTAATCCGTCGTGCGTTTTACGACAAAGAACATATTATATGATTTTAACCATACAAAAATGCTATTTTAGCATAAATAAAATGGCTGCATCGATTCATGTCCCAGAAACACAACATTTTTCCTCTCATCGACATGTAGAGAATGTGCATGACGTACCACCTCCGGCATTTCATTTAAAAAGACTAGAGCGCACGCAGAATTATGTTCGCAACGATCCAACAAGAAATTCATACATTTCCTCTCCCGAACCATATGATCAAACTACTAACAAACTCTGTCCGAAGACGGTTGCACCACTCGATTCAATGGAAGAGTACGCGATAAAACTGGACAAACATAACAACTTAGAAATAACTGAATACCGGAAAAAAGTTTGTTACATATCTTTAAAAAAAATAGGACACAGGCGAAATAAGAAAGTTTTAATTTCACCCTGAAGTTAATTCCCGTTTTTATCTTAGGTTTGCAAAATTTGCAGGAACATTTAAGTCACCTTGTGTTTATGGCTGGAATATTAAAAACATTTTGTAGGAATGTTTTGGAATTTTACCTCACAAAAGCAACTACTCCTGTCGTTAGAAGAAGCTGCCACACGCAGAATTGTGTTCGCAACGATCCAACAAGAAATTCATACATTTCCTCTCCCGGACCATATGATCACACTCATACAAAACACTCCACCGAACTGACTAAACTGAATATTCCATATCTAAACTACAAGCTTCATATAGACATACACCCTTGAAATTTGTTGAAGACACCGCGCTATCCGAATCGGTTTACACTATGATTAACCAATATCCAAGAACATTCGAATACTTGCCCAACCCGAAACAGTGGCAACACTTTGTAAGGTATTACTTCGTTCAACCCCTCAGCTCTGATAGTGTTTATCTCTGCAACAAATGTGTGCATCGAGAATTCAGACCGGTAAAAAAAAATACGCATCCATTTCACAACTTCTGTTGAAGAAATCACTGCAAAATTCGACAATTTTACTAATATAGCTCTATGCCATAAACACCAATTGCAACTATGCTTTCCGAAACCGTACGATCTACATACCTATAAATTCGTTTTCAGGTTTAAAAGTTGCAAAAAGGGATGCGCAGTTAAAATTAAAAGACTTCCCGACATTTATGTTGAATGTATTCAACGAAAATGTTTGTTAGTCTTGGAAAAAATATCAAGGTATGACGTAATTATATTCTTTTTAAAAAAATAGATTGTTTTGAAATAACCAGTATTTTTAATTTAATATTTTATGGAATATGTTTATTACTTAAGACAGTGGCAGTTTAATTAAAGATTAATAAATTCAAATAATATTAGTTAACAATCTATAACTATTTCTGCATTAATTAAAAATAAAAAATACATAACAATGCAATTAATCTTATTAAAGGGTCCATTTCGTGACTTGGGCAAATGCTCCCAAATGTTTAACTTTCACAATCAACATTCAATCCTTATTTTATCGTCCAAAAGGGATGAGATTTGATAGAATTGAATTTTTGACTTTATATTACAAATTAGTACTTAACTTTTTATAAATATATTTTTTGCCAGATTGCTAGATGAAGAAATCTTACCTATCACGGCGGGGAAGAAGAGAATTACAGTTGATCTTCACATAGATTGGAAGAGGAGACGTCTCAGTAGTATTTAATTACTTAATGGTAAGTAACTTTTCAAGTCTTTGTTTCTTTATTTGCCAATAATTTAAAAGTAAGTAATTTAACTTTTCATTACTCTTTGTGGAAAAATATTAACTATATCAATTTTAAAAAATTAAAAAAATAAATTGTCGCTTAGCACGTTCTTCTACTAAGAGTTGGTATCAACAAATTTGTGGTTTCGTCATTTGACCGCCGATATGTATGAAGAAAGATAATATTACATAGATATATAATTAGATATATAATTAAATAACACATTTTTATTTTCAAAAATAGCTCCGCCAAGTTTATATAATTACATTTCAAAAATAGTGCTGCCACCTACTGGAAACAGCTATATAAGAAGCTACAATAGAGGTTCTTTGTCAGTCAAATATAAACTGGTAGAGATGGAACAAGTGTCACTCGAGTCGGTGGAAGCAGAGTTTCATCGATACAATTGGGAGAGTGTGTTAATCATGAAGCATAGCACTCTCTCGGTTCGCTGCGAACTGTGTCAATTTCCCAATGGAGAGCGAGTAAAAGTGTCACATTTATCCGACCATCTGGAGGAGCAACATGGTCTAGACACTCAAGTCTCTTGTCCCTACTGCTATGGTAATTTTCGGATAGACGGAAATCTCTTGTCGGGACTTCGCCATCGTCACCAGTGTTTATATCGTCGGATTCTATATCAGGGATTTCGTGCGTACGGCAGTTTGTCACCAGACATTGTAGACAATTTTCATGAGAAACTCTATCAAAACAGAAACTCTTGGTTCATGTCACATCCCACCACAGAATTTATCCCATTGTCATCTCGACCGTTTGGTGAATCGCATCCTTCGTCAGAGGTATCGAGTCGAGTGCTGGAAGCGAGAATAAGATACCTAAAACGACTGAATGAACATCGCCGCCGAGCTGTATACCACAGCAATTATCGACTGTCTGTTGTTGAGGAGAGACTTGCAAAATCAATTAAACTTTTGAAATCAAAAAATGCATACATTGAAGAATTGCATAAAAAAGGGAATTTACTTTTAGATCGACTTTTTGATTGCAAATTGCCAGTGCCATAGGTTTTTCCTTGTATCTTAAAAAACATATAGTATTTATAATTTTTGTAAATAATCAAATTATTTTTTGTTGGTATGATAATCCAATTATTTCTTTGTGTATATAGCATTAATAATTCCTTTGTTGTAAATAATCAAATTATTTCTTGATAATCAAATTATTTCTTGATAATCAAATTATTTCTTGATAATCAAATTATTTTTTGTGTATATAGCATTAATAATTTTTGAATGATAATCAAATTATTTTTTGTTGTCAATAATCAAATTATTTCTAGATCAGTGGTTCCCAACCTAACCCAACCAAAAATTGTATACTTGAAAGGAAACAAATTATTTAACGCATTACTTAATATTTTTTTCACTTTGCAGAAATACAAGCAAATCATGATCTACAAAAGCAAAAAAAAAGATGTCATACAATAGACTTTGAATACGTACAACTGCACTACCTCAATGAATAACAAAATCCAAACTTGAATTCCTAGAAGAAGACGAGAGAAAAAAATACGCATCCATTTCACAACTTCTGTTGAAGTAATTACTACAAAATTCGACAATTTTACTAAAATAGCTCTTGCCATAAACACCAATTGCAACTATGCTTTTCGAAACCGTGCGACGATAAACCGTGCGATCTACATACATATAAACTCGTTTTCAGGTTTAAAAGTTGCAAAAAGAGATGCGAATTAAAAATTAAAAAACTTTCTGACATTTATGTTGAATTTATTCAACGGAAATGTTCGGTAGTTTTGAAGAAACTATCTTCGAAACTACAGAATTGAAATTTCAACATTTCGAGACGAATTTCACCATTTTGAAATTTCAACAGTTTCAAAAGGTAATAGTTCTTTTTTCTGCAAATGTCTTGTAAATGAAGGTAGTTGGTAGTCCTTGAATTTGTTGTAATCAGTAGTGTAAATGTCCATCGGTGAATGTCCGACAGTGAGGGTACATTTGGAATTGACAATTCCAAATGAAAAATGTCTTTTCACTAGGTATATATTGTCATTCTTCCAAAATATGCGTTGATCGACATTTTTCCGAACCGATTTCTTTGTTCCCAATTTTCTTCTGACGTGTTCAAATGTAATATTATTTTCATTTCTTTGTTCATTTGTTGCATATTTTTTCATATAACTGCGTTTTGGATACATCTTCTATTGGAACTGTATATATAATGTCATCCTCGCATTCCTTACGATACACAGTAGCACCGTCAAAAAAATTGTCCCATGCTTCTTCAACGTTCTTTATCAATGCGTTGAACATTTTGAACTAGACTCTTTTACGTCCTCTCGGCTCTATTTATTGCTGAAGTAATGTTATTTTTTAAAAATATATGCTTGCGTCATTGTAATTATTATCATGTTCTTCACGAATTAGATTTATGATTGCGAAGTTACTATGATTGCGAAGTTACTATGATTTATCTGACAGGATTGATTGACATTTCAAGGAAATTGCTTTTGCAAGAGTCATTAATAAATAATTCATCTGACATTTCAAGGAAATTGCCTTTACAAGAGTCATTAATTATGTAATTTATTTGACATTTCAAATGTATTGCTTTTGCAAGAGTCACGAATTACGATGATTCATTTGACATTTCAAGGGGAATTGCTTTTAAGTTGTAACAATTTCTGTAAACATTATCCTTTAATGGGTCAGTGTTTTGTCGAGAAGAGGTATAAAAGCCTGGAGAGCTTAGGCTTTCATATCAGTTTCTGAAAAATAATGAATAAAGCAACGCAGATTCCGGAGGTCTTTGATGTTGATGAATCATATCCCATATTAAGGTCACTATTGACTGCCAAGCCATTGGCAAATTTTAATACAAATTTGACGGAGCCAGCATCTGAATCATTGACGGCACATTAATCACCCATGCAGCCTCCTAAACAGTGGGCAGACGAGGAATGCAAACGCCTGCGAAAGGAACTTGAAAACACTCAAGACGCTTTGCAGGACGCTCAAAAGCAGTTGCTTTGCATTCAAACTTTCATGCAAGAGTTTCAAAAAAGTCTAACTTATCAAGTTTTGGAAATGACAATGACTGATCAAAGGTCAGCAGTACAGCTGGACCACAATCATGCAATGAGCCATATAGACACCACCGTGCAAGAAATACCGTCACCTGACTATGATGATTATTTGGGACCAACCCTGTGTATCGACATTTAAAAAATAATTTAACCAGAGTAAAGTATTATATTAAAAAATTTTGATTCAAATGCTAATAATTTTTTTATAATTTTATTAATACTTGTGTTTATAATTTCAATGTGTTTTAAGATATATGTGTTTATAATTTCAATGTAATATTATTATATGTGTTTATAATTTCAATGTGTTTTTATGATATGTGTAACACTTTGTAAGGTATTAACTTCGTTCAACCCCTCAGCTCTGATAGTGTTTATCTCTGCAACAAATGTGTGCATCGAGAATTCGGACCAGTAAAAAAATACGCATCCATTTCACAACTTCTGTTGAAGAAATCACTACAAAATTCGACAATTTTACTAAAATAGCTCTATGCCATAAACACCAATTGCAACTATGCTTTCCGAAACCGTGCGGTCTACATACATATAAATTCGCTTTCAGATTTAAAAGTTGCGAAAAGGGATGCGAGGATAAAATTAAAAAAACTTCCTGACATTCATGTTGAATGCATTCAACGAAAATGTTTGGTAGTTTGGAAAAAATATCGAGATCGCTAGATGAAGAAATCGTCCCTTACAAGGCGGTTAACACAAAGAAAAGGGAGGGAAGAAGAGAATTACAGTTGATCTTCGAATAGACTGGAAGAGGAGACGTCTTAACAGCATTTAATTATTTAATGGTAAGTAACTTTTCATGTCTTTTTATTCATTATTTGCAATAATTTAAAAGTAAGTAATTTAATTTTTCATCACTCTTAATAAAAAAAATATTAACTATATCAATTTTAAAAAAATTAAAATTTAAAAAAATAAATTGTCGCTTAGCACGTTCTTCGATTAAGAGTTGGTATCAACAAATTTGTGGTTTCGTCATTTGACCACCGATATGTATTAAGAAACTTATAAACAAAATTCGATGTTTAATGTAAACAAACAATATTTTAAAACAAACAAAATTAACCTAATAGTAACCTCATAATCCTATTAATCTAGTTCTAACAGGGTGTCTACCAGATTTGTTAGGTTAGGTTTGAATTATCGTCGCACTAGAGCTACACGAGAGCTATTGGCGACGTGCATCATATTTTAGAACCAGTCAAGTGACGAGCCGACACCTGAATAGGCATCCAACGCAACCGTTAAGGGCGACATCGTACGCAGCGTTAGGACTTTGAAGGATATTTAACGTGTACTCCTTACACGGGGTATTATTCGTCGGAAATTTTTAGCTGCACGGGCCGTTTATAGGTTGGCAGCTATTTTGGCGATGCCTGGACCCGAACCTGGGACCTTCCGCATGCTAAGCGAGTGCTTAACAGACTGGGCTCCCCAGCCCCCTAATTATAAGAAATAATAAATTTAATACTACGCATAACTGGTTTATGCATGATATCATTATTGTTACAGCTGCCTAATTATAAGAAATAATAAATTTAATACTACGCATGACTGGTTTATGCATGATATCATTATTGTTACAGCTGCCTCATGACTGGTTTATACATGATATCATTATTATTACAGCTGCCTATTTATCAAAAAAATCTCCAACTTGTGGCTATAGAAGTGTTGTAGTTGGGAAACCTGTTTACAAATCGTCACATGACATTTGGGATCGATATATAAGCGGGCCATTTGGACTCAAAAGGAGCCTCATGCCATAAATCTCACACAGTCTGTATACATACAATTAGATGAAATGTGATGACTTTTGCATATTTCTTTTTCACCAATGATATTTGTGCAATTTTCCCGCATAGAAATTGTTTTTGAAACCGCTTGGTTTGAATTACTGTCGCACTAGAGCTACACGAGGGCTGTTGGCGACGGGCGTCGTGTTTTAGAACCACAGTCAGGTGACGAGCCAACACCGTTTTTGAAACGGAGGAGGAAGCATCAAAGATACACCTTAATTAAATGCATCAATTTGATCTATTTTAAACTAAATGAAGTTAAAATGCAATGTACTATAAACACTCCAAGAGCTTATTTTGAAGTGTTATGGCAGTGATTGCGGTAAGATTTTTAGTAAGAATGTTAAGGCTCTGGAAAAGCAAAATGGCTGAATTGTATACTTGTTTTCACTGATTGAGATTTAGTGCCTTCTGTGTTTACTTTCCCCTAGTGTGGTTAGGTGGAATGTCTCAGTAGGTTAGGACTGAATTATCGTTGCACTAGAGCTACACAATAACTGAAGCCTCTGCCAAGTAAACACTTGACAAACAAGCAACAAGATTAGATTTACCATTCCGTTGCAATGTTAAAACTTCAGTTATTAATACTATAGACTATTTCCCCTTCACACAACTCTCTTTAAAATAAGCCTCATTATTGCAAACGTAAATGATCCAACAAAATTACTAACAAGCAAAAGTCTGCCTCAATCACAATATTGCAAGGGTAAATGTTCATCAAAGAAGAATTATCAACAACTGAGGCCTCTGCCAAGTAAATGCTTGGCAAACAAGCAACAAGATTGGATTTACCATTCTGTTGCAATGTTAAGACTTCAGCTGTTAATAATATGTGATGCATGCATCCAGTCAAGTGACGAGCCAACTGTGCACCCAACACAACAGTTAAGGGCAACATCGTACATAGTGTTAGGACATTGGAGCATATCAAACATGCATTCAATCTACACAGGGTATCATTTGTCAGACATTTTTGGCTGCACAGGCAGTTTATAGATTAGCAGCTATTTTAGTAGATTTTATTATGGTCCTTAGAAATGATCACACAAAAGAAATTAACAACCAAAGTCTCCTCCAAGTCCCTCTCAGAAATCCATATTGCAAGGTTAAATGTTCATCAAACAAGAATTATCAGCACCTGAGGCCTCTGCCAAGTAAACACTTGACAACCAAGCAACATGATTGGCTTTAACATTCACTTGCAACATTAAGACTCCAGCTTTCATTAAGATGTGGTGAATGCATCCAGTATATATGAAAATACTAGCAATTGCCCAAACTCAACAAATACCAACTGCACTAGAAGGGTGTGATGAAATTAAAAACCAGTATCTGCCAATTCCCTCACGCTTCACAATATTACACGGGAAAATGTTCCTCTAACAAGACATAACAACTGAAGCCTCTGCCAAGTAAACACTTGACCAACAAGCAACAAGATTGGATTTACCATTCCGTTGCAATGTTAAGACTTCAGCTATTACTACTGTAGGTGCTGTCGGCTTCACACAACAACAATTTCAAAATAAGCCTCATAACTTATTGTAAACAAACAATCGAACAAAATCACTAACAAGCCAAAGTCTCTGCCAATTCCCTCACAGATCAAGATATTGAAAGGGTAAATTTTTATCAAACAAGAATTATCAACAACTGAGGCCTCTGCCAAGTAAACACTTGACCAACAAGCAACAAGATTGGATTTACCATTCCGTTGCAATGTTAAGACTTCAGTTATTACTACTGTAGGTGCTGTCGGCTTCACACAACAACAATTTCAAAATAAGCCTCATAACTTATTGTAAACAAACAATCGAACAAAATCACTAACAAGCCAAAGTCTCTGCCAATTCCCTCACAGATCAAGATATTGAAAGGGTAAATTTTTATCAAACAAGAATTATCAACAACTGAGGCCTCTGCCAAGTAAACACTTGACAAACAAGCAACAAGATTGGATTTACCATTCCGTTGCAATGTTAAGACTTCAGTTATTACTACTGTAGGCGCTGTCCGCTTCACACAAAATAACTTCAAAATAAGCCTCATAACTTATTGTAAACAAACAATCAAACAAAATCACTTACTAACAAGCCAAAGTCTCTGCCAATTCCCTCACAGATCAAGATATTGAAAGGGTAAATTTTTATCAAACAAGAATTATCAATAACTGAGGCCTCAGCCAAGTAAACACTTGACAAACAAGCAACAAGATTGGATTTACCATTCCGTTGCAATGTTAAGACTTCAGTTACCAATAAGATGTGATGCAACATACAGAATACATGAAAATACTTTTAACACCAGTCACTTCCAAACCTTTCACACATCTCAATATTACAAGGATAACTATTCATCAAACATAAAACAAGAATTGTCAACAACTAAAACATCTGTCAAGTAAACATTTGACAAACAAGCAACACATTTACCATTCTGTTGCAACGTCAAAACTTAAAAAACTGAGTACCAGCAGTGATGTGACACGTCACCGTTACTATGCGTAGAATACATAACAACTCCATCACAAATGTCTTCAATCGCTATTTAGATCGGATTTCTTCTGAGAATTACCAGAAACAGAGACATCGAATATACATTTAAAAGAGTCGAAAAAAACTAAGATGGAGAACTAAATGTTACCAGAATAACAGAATTCTTGTATAAATATCATAAAGAGTCGAGAGCCTCCGTCCGCAACCGATCTCAAACGAGTAGTGACTTCAAATGATGGGAGAATAGCCAATTGTGTAAGAAACTACAAATAATGCAGATCGCCAACCCGCCACAGCCTCTACTCATTATGGAGGCTAGAAGAATCGGAGCTCTCGGCTTGGAAAATATATTGAAGACAGCTAAAAATCGCCAAATCAATATGAAAACTAATTTGCGTTTATTGCAATACACGTATTAATATAATAAATATATCGCTGCTTTTTTTTAGGGGGGTAGCTTGTCAATGAAACGATCATAGCTCATATCTTCCTTTTGACAAACCAGATTCATAGAGTTATGGAGAGGCGTGGTGATAAAACAAGTGTGAAACCAATCATTAATACAAAAAAACTAGTTAAAAGTTAGAACTAGTAAAGAATTACAAATACAGGATGGTTATTAACTAATGCAGTGGTTCCCAACCTTTTCTGGACCATCGCCCCTTTCGTTAGGTTGACTACCACATATCTCCCCCATTTAATTTTTATGTTTTCTCCAATTATAATTTGAGTTAAAATATAACTAAAAAAGCAATTTTATCATTTTAAACATTATAGCCACCTTATATAAAAACAACCAAAGCAGCTTTATCCGGTCACTCTTAAGTAAACTAGAAAAAATTAAAATGTTTATATTTAACAGATTCTTTTTTTAAGAACAAGGGTTAAATAATTAACTAAGATCTTTAAACTGGATTCTGCAAAATTTAAAAGAGTTGACAATAAAAATTAAAGGAAAAAAATGAATGCTGAAAACTTTTTTTATTATTTTATATTTTGCTAAGTTCCTGTGCAGTATTTGAGGTAAATGTCCAACTAATTTCTTTGTTTAGTAAGGAGCTGGACAAAACCGAATCATTTTGCAACTAAATATGTTGATGGGTACGAGATGAGAAGTAGTTCAGTTTTTTACCACAGTTGTGGATAATTATAAAATAAGTTTAACGCAGGCTAACTCATAACCTCTCTGCTTGAAAAAGATTTTCGCCTTACAGTCATACTTCTGATCTACTAACTCCGACTGCAAAGAGTTATCAAGGTTATCCACAACCCGCAGCTTCAAACGAGAATGAATCTACCATAGAATCAGGAATTTCTAACTTGGTCAAATCTTATTAGCACACCATTTTAACTTGTAAATGTGATCAATAAAAATTAGAATGGTTTTATTGTACTACAGTACAGTTTATTATTTTAATTTTCCCCCTTTAATTTCCCTTCGAATACTCATCGCCCCCAAACTATTTATTGCCCCTTTGATAACACCAATCGCCCACTTGGGGGCGATCGCCCCCAGGTTGGGAACCACTGAACTAATGTGAGGTGTTCAGAGCTCTCTAACGAGTAAAGTATTGAACGAAACCTAACCAAATTTGATGCATGCATAGTAGACCATGGTATTTTGATTTCCTAAAAAAAAAAGTTGCACCATAGAAAAGAAACTCGTCTCTTGACCAGTGTTTTATATTACGAGGTGTAGCCAATTATGTCCAACACAGCAAATTACGCCTCGTAATCTAGAACCCCGGTCAAGAGACGAGTTCCTTTTTTTTTATTCCATTATTTCCCCCTTCTTGATTAGTAAGTGTCTCGTCTCGTGACCAGGGTTCTAAATAACGAGGCGTAGCCAATTATGGCCATTTACGGCCAGCACAACCAATTACGCCACGTAATTTAGAATCCTGGCCTAGAGACGAGTTTCTTCTTTATGGTGCAACTTTTTTTTGTTTTAGGAAATCAAAATCCCATGGTCTACTATGCACGCTCATCAAATTTTTGGTTAGGTTTCATCCAATACTTATAGAGGGCTCTCAACACCTCACGTTAATTACTTATCACCCTGTATTACGGAACAACCTCGCTGGGTCTCTGGATTATTGTTGGACGACAATTTTTGTATTTGTATTTGATTGTTTAAGCAGTTGCAAACTGTAGTACGATGTCTGAATTTAATGGATAATGGATAATGTAATCGATTCCGGCTGCCTATTTTTAGCCTCCTTTAGAAGCTTTAACACAGCCAATAACGCCTCGTAATTTAGAACCCTGGTCAAGTGACGAGGTCGGCACCTGAGCGGGCACCCAACGGAATTTCGAGCGGCATCGTACGCTGACGCCGTCGGGACTTTGGACTCCACAGATTTAACGAGCACGTCTGTCCTAGTGTACTCGGGTTCATCCGTCACGAGATGGATTTTTCTACTCTTTCCCAGAAAAGATATCCAATTTACAGGATGACTGGCAGAAGGTGGGATTTGAACCCCCGCACTCCTGAGAAGGCTGAATGCCTTACCACTCGGCCACGGACAGGCCTCTGAATTTATAAACAAGATGTAGTAATTCCCCTTTAAACAGATTCAAAAGATTAGTTGTATGTAATAATAGAAAATACAAAGGAGTCAGAAATCGCCGAGTAGTTGTAATAGCCCATACAAACTCTGCTGTAAAATAGGGTTTACTACAGCGCAATCGATGGCTTCACCTAGAAAAACGTTTTATTAGTTGCCTTTTGCCCGGCAGCATTTCCTTCTTCTTCTTACAGTCAGTTTACATTTACATCGGTTTAGACCGGAGCGAATAAACGCCAAATACAGCAACCGAATTTTTCGCCAAGCCGATGGTGATTGAGCGTGGGAGCCATGAAAGGGGCCGTCTAAAGTTGCATTTTTACAAATTACAGGTTTGGTTAGGTCAGTTGGAATTATCGTAGCATTAGAGCTTTTGTCGATGGGTGACGTAATTTAGGACCACAGTCAAGTGCCAAGCCTGACACCTGAGTAGACACCCAACGCTACCGGTAAGGGCGACAGCGCAAACGCGTAGGGACTTCGAAACATAATTAATGTGCACTGCCACTTCACGGGTTGTTCTTCGTGAATCATTTTTTTTTTTGGCTACATGGGCCTATTATAGGTCAGCAGAAATTTTGGCGATGCCCGAACCCGAACCTGAAACCTTCCGTATGCAAGGCGGACGCCTTAGCCGACTGGGCTCCCCAGCCCATATACTGGTTTAGGTTAGATTAGATTTGAATTATCGTCACACTAGAGCTACACGATGGCTATTGGCGACGGGCGTCTTATTTTAGAACCGCAGTCAAGTGACGAACCGACACCTGAATAGGCACCCAACGCAACCGCTAAGGGAGACAACGTACGCAGTTGAGGGATATTTAACGCGCACTCCCTTACACGGGGTGTTATTCGTATTTAGTATTCAGCAATTAATACTTTTCTTTAGCACAAAAATAAATACAGAAAGAACTCCAATTATCCAAAACGTTGCTGATTATCCGAATATCAGAAAAAATTTCACCTGGGTAACTGTTACGTTTCGTCTTTGTTAAATGTCATGCCTAGAAGTAATTACTGTTGGGCCAACTAAAAAAAATAACAAGGCACAACATAGACGGCCAATTACTCCAACATAGACGAACAGTAACAAATCAGCCGGTAAGTTTATATCTATATCTAACATATGAGTTTTTGTCTTAACTGTAATCGCTTTTGTTTGGTTTGGTTTGAATTATCGTCGCACTAGAGCTACACGAGGGCTATTGGCGACGGGCGTCGTATTTTAGAACCACAGTCAGGTGACGAGCCAACACCTGAATAGGCACCCAACGCAACCGTTAAGGGCGACATCGTACGCAGCGTTAGGACTTTGATGGATATTTAACGTGCACTCCCTTACACGGGGTATTATTCGTCGGACATTTTCGGCTGCACGGGCCGTTTATAGGTCGGCAGCTATTTTGGCTATGCCCGTACCCGAACCTGGGACCTTCCGCATGCTAAGCGAGTGCTTAACCGACTGGGCTCCCCAGCCCCCTAAAACTAAGGAAATTGAATGCAAATTTACAGGTGTTTTAATGGAGTAAAATAAATAACCTGTTATTTACTTTCTGGTTAAAATAGATCCGTTTATAATTTGATACATGATTTAATCTACAGTTTGTAAAAAAAAATATAATTAAAATAAGATACACTGGACTTTTTGGGAAGTCAGAAGTTTATATTAATGTTCCCTAATTAAATAAGATTTGGCTATAAAAATTCCTTCACTATGTACACGACACGATTTAAATATTTTTATCAACGATACAAAAAAGCTTCTATTGGACGTCCAGGGTCACGTGAGAAAGATGCCACATCTTGGTGCTTCGGGGAATGAGGATTCAGTCGGCGGTGTGTTTTGAATGGAGATTTATTTCGGAATTGCGGTCTTGTGAGTGTCGGCATTATTGTTTTAGCGAAAACTATGTTTAGATAATTTTTTACCGAGCTATTTTTAGATAGATGAAAAATTATTTCACACGAAAATGCCGACTTGTTGAGCTTTTGGATACGTAAACAGCTCAAAAAAATATTTTAAATTATATCACTTACCAATTGGAAAACAAAATGAAAAAAGAAGGAAACTTTTTTATGTGTACAAATAATTTCTCTAATATTAACTGTGTAACGGCAAAATAATCATTTTCAAATCTTAAAGAATTTTAAAAAGATATTAATCACTTAGTTAAGTTTCTGAAGAAGTATACAGCATTTTACTTCATTTAGAAAATCTTTTCAGATCAAATGAAGAGCAAATCCTATATGCAAAATTGAATTAAAAAAAACTTAACAAAATCTTCTCAAAATATCTGTAATAAAGCATTTCAAAGATTTCCTTCAATGTTGCAAATTGATCACTAGAATTAAAAATATTTATGTAAATCATAGAGTGCACTTTTTAATCAAAATGAAAAATAAAGCTTTGCAACAAAAAAAATTAAAAAAAATTCCTAGCAAGAACATTGGCATAATAGTTGCCGCATCAGAGATAATGTAATTTATATATTTTACTTGGTAATAACTTTATTATTACTTATAAAATGTGACATTTTTTGTAATTTCTGCGGCTTTATTTATTCATAAGACACTTTAATATTGCATGTGCCCTAAATATTTGTTATAGGAGAATGTCTGTTTAGAAATTTAACATTAATTGTATTAGAATGTGACTTTAATTTGAATTTAGTTTTAAAGAAACAAATAAGTAAAACGTATGCATTTTAAACAGGATTTTAGCGGCCCTCTTACAACCCCCTAAAAACAAGTCGTTTTTTTAATATAAGTATATAATATTAATTATCCATGGTTAAAATATATCATTTGGAGTTTAAGAAATTCATTATTCATGCTAAAAATTTATTACTCCGGATTAAAGAAATGCAGTTAATGCTAAATTTACAAGCAAATTTATCATTTTGGCTGCTAAACGCGGATCCATTTAAGAATCGAAGGTTTGATATTTTAACATACTAATAAACAAAAAAATCAGTCAAAAAGTCCTCTTTTTTTGCTTTAAAAGAATGAAGTTTTATGAATTTATCGTTTAAGATATATTTAATGGTCCTTAAACAATTTGTAAAGAAAAGAAAGAAAACGAAGTGCAAGGAGAAAAACGAAGCGAAGTCCGTTCCCCCCACTGGGAGAAAGTTACGTTCGGCACCAAGATGGCGGAAGATTGAGCTTGTCGCTACTTTAGTCAGAGTCTTGGCCAGGTTCGCAATTGACCATAATTAGAAATAATTAAAAAAAAAAATTGAAATCAAAATTTAAAAAATTTTATTAATTTTTTTAGAAAAAAGTTTTCAAAATAATTTCTAATTAAAATTGAGCTGAGAATTTAGGTATAAGTCTTTGTTTGTACATATTTGTACAATATAAAGTCATTTGTTTGGTCATTTTGTTCAATTTTGATCTCACAATTTGCCGCGCAAGCCTAATCCCAATGTGTTCAAATAGCTTTATGTTTAATATCATTTATTTTAGTTTTGGCCAAAGTTCCATAAATGTTAAAATTTTGCTTTATATTAAATAAATCTTGTAGAATTACCAGATAAAAAAAATTATTCTTAATTATTGAGCAGTTAAAAAAAATGACATGAAAGATCAAACTATGCTTTGTAGTACCTTCTGTGCACATTTTTAAGACTCATATGAACCCTTAAGTGATGAGCCGACGCGACACTTGAGTAGCAAACGTAATTCAAGAAAGCCAAAAAAAAAAAAAAAAAAACAATTCGCCTGGAACAGTTGTGAGATCGTATTCTCGAAGTTTATAATTTTCGACGCTCTGCGCATTTTGTGGTGGTCCCCTATTTATTATATTTAGCCGCAAGGAAATGCTGTCTCTTTCCCCCTATGGTTGCCGGTTTTGTTATTCCAGCAGAATAAATAATTACATCTGGGTCAAAGTAGAGATGAAAAAGAAAATAATGGGTTTATCTTTTTTTGTTATTTTATCAAGAATTCTGGGGCAAGGTTTGGTTAAAATAAAGTCACACCTATAGCTGCAATAGGGCTATTGATGACTTAATTTAGAACCACAGTCAAGTAACGAGCCAACACCTGAGTAGGCATCCAACGCACCGTTTAGGGCGACATCGTTTGGTTTTGTTTGAATTATCGTCGCACTAGAGCTACACGAGGGCTATTGGCGACGGGCGTCGCATTTTAGAACCACAGGGGCGACATCGTACGCAGCGTTGGGACTTTGGAGTATATTTAACGTGCACTCCCTATATACGGGGTATTAAGCGTCGGACATTTTGGGCTGCATGAGCAGTTTATAGGTCAGCAGACTTTTTTTTGCGTTAACCGGACCCGTGCAAGGGGCCTTACGCATGAAAGGTGAGTAGAGCGCCGGAGTCATAGGAGTCTTAAAGATGTGCAAAGAAGGTAATACAAAGCATAGTTTGATTTTTCATGTTATTTTTTTAACTACTCAACATATAAGTGTAATTTTTTCATATGTAATTCGAAAAGATTTATTTATTATAAAACATATTTTAAAATTTATGAAACTTTAGCCAAAAGTCAAATAAATTATATTAAACATAAAGCTATTTACAGAATTTGAAAACATTGGGATTAGGCTTGCGCGCCAAATTTTGGGGTCAAAATTGAAGAAATGACCAAGAAAATTACTTTATATTGAACAAATATGTCAGATAAAGACTTACACCTAAATTCTCAGCTCAATTTTAATTAGAAATTATTTTTTTAAAAAATTTCAAATCAAAATTTTAAAAATTTTATTATTTTTTTCAGAAAAAAAGTTCTTAAAATAATTTCTATTAAAAATTGAGCTGATAATTTAGGTTTAAGTCTTTGTTTGTACATATTTGTACTATATAAAGCCATTTTCTTGGTCATTTCTTCAATTTTGACTTCAAAATTTGAAGCGCAATCCTAATCCCAGTGTGTTCAAATAGTTTCATGTTTGTTATAATTTATTTTAGTTTTGTCTAAAGTTAAATACATTTTAAAATTTGTTTATAATAAATACCCATCTTATAGAATTACATATAAAAAATTATACTTATATATTGAGTAGTTAAAAAATGCATGAAAGATCCAACTATGCTTTGTAGTACATACCTTTTTTGCACATTTTTAAGACTCCTATGACCCCTTAACCGATTGGGGCTCCCCAGCCTCACACTTGAGCATGAATCAAAGAATATATGTTGTTGATAGATAAAACCAGGGGTGTGTAACACTACACCACCTTAAATAACCGTTGTCTCTTCTCTTGTTGAAGTGTCAAAAAACATAGAGAAAGAGGCTGGGGTGCCTAGTCGGTTAAGGCGTTCGCCGTTGTATGCGGAAGGTCCCAGGTACAGGTTTGGGCACCGTCAAAATAACTGACGACTTATATAACGCCCGTGCAGCCAATATATTCGACGAAATAATATCCCGTGTATAGGAAAATGCACGTTAAATATGCTTTGAAGTCCCAACGGTGCGCACGATGTCGCTTTTAAATGTTGCGTTGGGTGCCTATTCAGGTGTCGGCTCGTCACTTGACTGCAGTTATACATTAAGACGCCCGTCACCATTAGCCCTCGTGTAGTTCTAGTGCGACAATAATTCAAACTGAAACCTTTAAAAAAAAACAGAATATGAAATAACTGGTGTTCAAAAGTGTCGTTTGTCCTTTATGGTGTAAGCCACGCGATGCGAGACTGATTGCAATCATGCCATAAAACGAGTTTCAGCAAGCTCAGCCCGCATTCTTTCTACTGGTAACGTTGGTAACGAACCGTAATAAGGAAAATAACCTCTATACGTACGAGTAAACCGCCACGCATGCGCATTGTCTTTCGACACATGACACTGATGGCAGAGGGATGGTAGATTTTGGAAAAACAACCGGTGTTTCGTAACAGTTTTTTATCTCAACGCCGCCGCGCCGAAGCGAGGGTAAAACCGCTACCTTTGAGAAAAAGTTTTTGAAAACCGGTGTTTAAAAATAAGTTCATTTTTTTTAACCCTTTTAGTAACAATGATGCCATTTGGCATTTTAATGTTTCTGATCACAATTCAAAAAATATAATAGGTATTAATAAAATTGGTATATTAATAAAAAAATATTTTCTTATAGAAAAAAAAATTAAAGAAACGAATGATATGATTTTTGGTATCATAATTTTCTATAGACGATCAGAAAAAAAAAATCTATAATGATGTTGCAAAATTGTCATTGGGACTGAAAGGGTTAAAAGCCTAGTTTTAATATGCTTTTCATTTTATTATTTTTTGTTTTTTAATTAACAGAAAAAAACTAATGTAAAAATTATTTAATGAATAAATAATAAAATTGAGTAATTTATATTTCTAATTATTATATATGTGATATATCACACTGTGTGATATATCACATATATTTGAATCGTTTCTGTTTTTCCATTCCTATTCCGGTGTTCCTCATGTTTTGAGTATTTTTTTTTATTTCTAAGTTTATGATTGATTAAAATTATTTATTTTTCTAATTTTCTGTAGTGCGTTGCTCATTGTAACCTGGTAGCTCTAGTGCGACGATATTCAAAACTAACCTAACATTGTAACCTGCCTAATTTTAAGTTAGTACATAATAATTACACATGAAACATATTAAAATGGACGGCAAATTAGGAATATTCTTTACAACTTATAAAACAATTAAAAAATAAATCTATTTAATAAACATTAAAAAAAAGAGTAGAAAATATATATTTTAAAATTTTTCTTGAGCTAATAACTACACCATGAACAAAAATTTCGACTTTTCCTTAGTTTATTCCTAATCTAAGCAAAAACTGACCAAAATGACACCGGCTCAGGTAGAAAGTGTTTTGAATGTCCATTTTCTAAACATTAAAATCTTGTATCAATGGCTTCCCCCTCCCTAACCAGGAAAGGGAGGTTAGTTTTAAATTATCGTCACACTAGAGCTACAATAGGTTGAAACTTGAATGTAACCCTTAGATGAAAATTAATTCTATTTTTAATGAATTTCCTACTTGTTCGGGTGACCTTTAACACAGGATGGTTATAAAATAACGTTCGCTATTCGGAGTGGTCTGTAGCTTCAATGAATAGTCCAAACATTGTGACGCTTAAAAATCAAGAAGGGGGGGAAAAGCATTCAATCATTAAAAAGATAGAATCATTAAAAAATAATTATAAAAACGAATAATCTCTTGACCAGGTTCTAAATTACGAGGAGTACTATATTAAAAGACAATATACAGTTGTTTTTAAAATGTTTCTTTTATTAAAATATTTAAAGACTTTGTTATCGCATCTCCTGGCACCGAAATTATTTTATTGTACAATTTATTTTCGTTTAGCATTTAATAAATGAGCTGGTATGTGTGGCGAACGTTGCAGCAGCAACAATCAAAATCGTATCTTATTTTAAAGTGTGCGTGATCATCTTTCTGCTGGTAGCATAAAATTTTGCATGTCACAATTTTCTCGCATTAGCATGGCCAATCGAATTGTCTCATTCTTATCGCGGACGCGATTTAGTTGAATAAAATTGCTAAAAGTTTTTTTTTTTTTAAAAAGTGTTTAAAAATACTTTGCTGATGATTTTAAGTTTGGAAATACAGCAGTGACGACAAATTTCTTCTATTTAATTTTTTTCAAACACAACGTTTTACGGGATTCTCTTTCTTATGGTCGTCAATTACCTCTTAATCAAATAAGTAGAAATTCCGTATATTAGTTCTGCTTTACACACAGGAAGTACCTTCAGTTTAAAAATATATACCGGATACTTCAATAATCAATATTATGTTTAATTATAGTAAACGTTACTCAGAGTTCTTCTGATTACAACGCAAGCTTCAAAAGAACTTTTCCCACTAACCCTTTTTGTGGTTTTCCAGGAAACGGGGTCTCCTACCTTTTTGAGGCTCTAATATGAGGTTAATAGCAAGCTTTACCGAAAAAATTAAAGTGACAAGAAGGTGAAAACGAGAAAATTACCTTTATAGTTGTTCGCTTGCACTTTAATAGGTTATAAACGATACTTAAAAGTAGTGAAAAAATATACTTAACTAAAAGGGTATTAAAGGGGGGGGGGGTATCTGTAAAGGATGGAATAACATGTTCATTGACACAAAAATCTAATTTTTTTGCCACTTAGCACCTTCTTTCACCAAGCTGCCGTGGGCAGGGGACAGGTAAACTGCAGTAACTATATTAATGAATTGAACCATTGTTGCACAAGCACTTAAAATGACGAATTATTTCTGAGCAGAAATGGTGCGATTTATTGTTTCGATTACTGCAGTTTATCCACGGCAGTATAAGCTCCTCAAACATTTTCAAAACCTAAGATGAACCCAAGTAAGGTGGAGCGGCAAAAAATAAAAGAGCGCCCCTCACGTTTCCTGGATAGCCACATAACGGGGTATGGGATTCTTGAGTTGCAATATCAAGGACCATAAAAATACTGTAATTTAAATTTTATGGTTAAAAATTTCTGATATAATTTTATGGGTTTTCTTTTGATGTTCATAATATTCTAGATACCAGTTCGATTACATTCTTTACCGATATCTCTTCGTTTCTTCCTCGATCCGCATCTTTTTGGCCTTCGAAATTGAACGTGTACGCCAATGGTGACTGGTGCACATTAAAGTCCGTCGTGGTCACTAAAGCCTTGGTTTCCTCGGAGTCTGTCGCCAGAAAAATGCGACCGCTATTTATTATACGTAGATGACGTCACTCTACCGGCCACCTCTACATCTTACGTTGACACGAAACTGGGAACCTAGCGAACTAACTCTGTTGTTGTTTTGGTTTTCGTCTTTGCATGTCAAAAATGGAAATTTTAGGTTCGTCGTGATTTCTCACAAAATCAGTAAGCATTTCTTCTTCGGCAAGCGTAAAACAACTCTCGCCTTCCGCCATTTCCTCAAATTTTTAATTTGGGGCAAGCACATCGCACAACAGCAAAAAAAAAATCGTTGTTACCAGGATTTCCCCAACGCACTCAATAGCAACTCAATCTGTCGGTCGCGTTGAGTTGTCCGGCAACGCTCTCGTGGAAACCACTCTAGCGTAATCAATGTCAGTACTTTGCATGACGTCACTCACCGCATTTGTCCGACCGCTTAAATCTGTAGACGGACTCAGAGGAAACCGAGGCTTAAGGGGTCTAAGGAGTCTTAAAAATGTGCAAAGAAGGAACTACAAAGTATAGTTTGATCTGTCATGTAATTTTTTAACTACTCAATATACAAGTATAATTTTTTTATATGTAATTCTACAAGATTTATTTATTACAAAACAAATTTTAAAATTTATGAAATTTTAGCCAAAACTAAAATAAATGATATTAAACATAAAGCTATTTTAACACATTGTGATTAGGCTTGCGCGGCAAATTTTAAGGGCAAAATTGAAAAAATGACCCAGAAAACGACTTTATATTGTACAAATATGTACAAACTAGGACTTATACCTAAATTCTCAGCTCAATTTTAATTAGAAAATATTTAAAAATGAATTCAAAATCAAAATTTAAAAAATTTTATTAATTTTTTTAGAAAAAAAGTTCTTAAAATAATTTCTAATTAAAATTGAGCTGAGAATTTAGGTATAAGTCCTAGTTTGTACATATTTGTACAATATAAAGTCATTTTCTTGGTCATTTTTTCAATTTTGACCTCAAAATTTGCCGCGCAAGCCTAATCACAATGTGTTAAAATAGCTTTATGTTTAATATCATTTTTTTAAGTTTTGGCTAAAGTTTCATAAATTTTAAAATTTGTTTTATAATAAATAAATCTTGTAGAATTACATATAAAAAAATTATACTTGTATATTGAGTAGTTAAAAAATTACATGACAGATCAAACTATACTTTGTAGTTCCTTCTTTGCACATTTTTAAGACTCCTTAAACCCCTTAAGTAATCCAAGTTCCCATACCAAATCAATCTTCTGGGTAGCAGTAAACTAACCAGAGGTATTATGATTACATAGTAGACTACTAGTAGTAGACTCGAACGAGGAGCCCACGAAGTAGACTTCAATGTGAGAGACGAGGTAGTGTTGCTGTCATACTATGGTGCTTCCTTCCGTGCCGCATGAGGAAGCAATGGTCTCTTCGGCTTGTTGTAGAGGGTGACTCCTACCACAGCATCACTACAGGGATTTGGGGTTGGTACAAAATGCCTCAAAAGTATAGGTGCTCCTAGCCCCCAAAATACACTCACAAAAGGACAAGACAATGTAGTTCTTTATTTAAAAAAAATAACAATAAATGCAAGAAAATTAAATAATTTTATTAATAAATACCATATTATGTATAGATATTATGTAATCAACAATTGTCTACATCACATGATCGGAAATTTTCAATCGTCCACTTTTGTTAATGTCTTCACTGGTGTCTTTTAATTAACGTCTCCCTGGAGCAACTCGTCCAATGACGTCGTCTACTGGAATCGTATGGACTCTACGTCCACGTCGTTCTCGATGCTGAGGGTGTCGAACCGGCCGAGCGGGTGCAGCCTGTGTCGGAACTCCACGTAATGCTGGTGGTTGTGGGCGACCATGTAGCGATCGGGGTCGATCCGGATGATCAGCTCGAACCGCTCACCGTGCCTGGAAGAATGAAATCCAATTCAAGCCATAGAGTAATGGGGGCTGGGGAGCCCAGTCGGTTAAGCACTCGCTTAGCATGCGGAAGGTCCCAGGTTCGGGTCCGGGCATCGCCAAAGTAGCTGCCGACCTATAAACGGCCCGTGCAGCCAAAAAGTCCGACGAATAATACCCCGTGTAAGGGAGTGCACGTAAAATATCCTTCAAAGTCCTAACGCTGCGTACGATGTCGCCCTTAACGGTTGCGTTGGGTGCCTATTCAGGTGTTGGCTCGCCACCTGACTGGTGGTTCTAAAATACGACGCCCGTCGCCAATAGTCCTCGTGTAGCTCTAGTGCGACGATAATTCAAACCTAACCTAACCATACAGTATTGATTGGTAAAGAGACTGGACAGGATAGGCATACTCAGTGCTGGATTTTAGACTAGGCCTACAAGGTCCGGGCCTAGGGGCCCAGTCAGGAAGTAGGCCCTTAAAAAGATAACATTGCCTAACAAATATAATTTTCTAATCTAAATAAATTTTATAGAATTAACTATAGTAACATACTGTATTCTGATGTTTATTAAAGTCAATTAAAAATTATATGTTCTGTACTAGTGTATTTATTTTGCTATATTTCCAAAATGGCTTCAAGATGGTGGGAGGTCCCAAATATAAAGTGATTAGGCAATTTAAATCCGGCACTGCGCATAATATACCACTGAATGACTGAACCAGGAAAGCTTTGTCTGTGGAGCGAGCTTTAAAGTTTCAGTTGAGTTCTTCATTAAAAATTACTGATTCTTATGAGTCTCAACTTCTTTAGTTATGTTTATTAAAAATGAATAATAAGAGGAGAATAAAAGATATGAAATAAGTAATACAATTATTTTTATGCTTACATTTCTTTTTTTACACAATACAATATTTTTATAGCATGCATAAATGAGCTCAATAGAAAATAGAATTTTATCATGAATAAAATTAAGATGGTTCTATTGTATTTTCATGATGACTTATAGTTTATAATTTTTTATTTCTTAACTTTTTACACAAATACAATATGATGAGTGAAATGCCACAATAAATTACAAAAAGCTTGAGTTGCCAAGATAATAATTTTTCAAATTTGAAATGAAAGAATACCTAAAACTTAATAATATTTTTAAATATTATTTATTTAACAAAAAATATACACTATAAATAGTTATTGCAAAAATATGATTACAATTATTATTTTTAATTGTTATTTAACGAAACTTTGTTCAGTCATACGTTTGTTCTTTTATACGTTTTTAAAACTATTTTCGTTTAAAATTGTGTAGATACGAAGGCTTTTACTAACATTTAAAAAGTGTCGTTTTAAAAATATTGTAATGTTAATTTATCTATTTTTTCACTGAAAGCTAAAATAAAATATAAGTATAAAGTTTTAAATTTTATTTGTAAGTTTTATTAATGCATTTTTTTTTAAAAAATATTTTAAGATTTTGAATGAAGAGGTAAATGCACAATATTTTATAAAATATTTTAAAAACTAAAATATTTTTTTAAATATATTTAAAAATTAAAATTATAATTAAAAGTTTATTTTGTCAATATATTTTTTATAAAATATTTTCTTTAACTTATCTACAATTCGGGAGGGGGGATAAAAAGCTGACTTCTCTCTCGCCTGAACGAGAGCTTTGAGATCTTACGTACGAGAAGTCTCACGCAGAGTACAGCTGCGGAAATAAAAAAAAAGTACCACTAGTGATTATTTCAGCCATTAGTCACCCTATACAGTCGGACCTTTTTGAGATTGTGAACAATAAACGTTCTGAGTTAATTGCATGACACAAAATTTGCATTTGGGGCCGTCTTCATATTAAAAATGTCACGAACTTTGAAATTTCCAATAGCAACACCCAATTTTAATAACTTAGAAATGTTAAGCACTCTCGAAAACCCTTAAATCTAAGTTTTTGTTACATTTGAATGAATATTAGATGAGTTATTCAATCGAATCACTTGTGGATCATTTGGGGACAATCTCTAAGTGACAAGCAAGCATGCATGCAAGGCAGTCTTTATTTACCCCTTACACATGTAATCTTATACACAATCCCCTAAAGGGTAATTAAAAAATATTTTGTGATTTACTCGGCAAATTATGAATAAAAATTTTTAAAAATTGGGATTTCGCTTAAATTTCCTGTCTTGAATTTATTTCTGTAAAAATATTAAGGGGTTTCTATTCATATTTTTTTTAAAAAAATTAATATAATAATTATTAAAAAATAAAAAAATTGTTTTAAATACCCCAATATTGAATGCATTTTGTTTGGGTTATTATAATTTCTTTTCAGTAAAAAATTCGTTTCATTATATCAATAATTTATAGATTGGGATAGTTTTTTATGCGCAACTCATTTAACATTATGGGACCTAAACTTTGCACGTCTTTAACTCCCCTAATAATGCGTAAAAACTAACAAAATTTGGCATTTATTATTAACATAGGTCATAGATTTGAAATATGGACTCAAAAAGGGGTGTTTCTATTGGAAATTTTAAAGTTAGTAACATTTTTAATATGAAGATAACCCCTTATGCAAATTGTGTGTCATACAATTAACTCAGAATGTTAATTGTTAACAGTTTAAAAAAGGTCCGATTCTATAGGGTGACTAACGGCAGAAATAATCACTAGTGGTACTTTTTTTATTTCCGCAGCTGTACAGCTGTGGAAATAAAAAAGTACCCACTTGAGGTTATTTCATCCGTAAGTCACCCTATAGAATCGGACTTTTTGAGATTGTGTAAATTAACATTCTGAGTTAATTGCACCGATACAAAAATTTGCATAAGGGCCGTCTTCATATTAAAATATATTGCGATCTTTGAAATTTCCAATAGCAACACCCATTTT